>JAJPUD010005646.1:124114-152628 GCA_023553655.1 Myrmecobius fasciatus | reverse complement strand
TCTCTCTCTCTCTCTCTCTCTCTCTCTCTCTCTCTCTCTCTCTCTCTGTATCTCAATAAATGACAATTACTTTGGCTTTAGAAAATACTAAATCATTCCTAAAAATCATGATGTGATTCAATATTCAATGACAGGACAGTGAAGACCTTTTGCAAAGGCCATAGAGACATCATTTCTGAACATTTCTTCTTGAAAGTCTGGAGGATTATCTCATCTCTTATATCACTGAAAGCAACCAGTCTAAGCAAGTCCTTTTGAAATGCCACATTAATTGGACCATGTCAAGGGAAAGAGAGGTATCCCTGAGAACCATCTGCTAAACAGAAGGAAACTGAAGTGCATCACTTAAGAGAGGATCAAAGAGACCCTAGTTTATCTAAATAGGAGTAAAACAAGAGCCTTTTTCAATTCAATGAGTATCCTGTAGTACAGGGTTTTCTGCCCCCAGAAGCCCCATCTCACTTACTATTTTCATTCCCCTAAACTTAAAACAGACCCATTCTTCCTTTCTGCCTGTTAGATCTTTCTGATCATTCAGACCTTTCAATGATATAATCTCCCATATAAAATATGTCCTCATTAAAGCAAATGTAAATACTTTGTATTTTTATTTTTAATATCTCTAGTATTGATCACAGGGATTTACAAATATCAGGTGCAATTAATATTTGCATGATTTATTTGAATTATCTCAAAAGTTCTCTAAGTCAGAATATGCTCCTTGCTACAAGTCCTGATGAAAAGAAGAATTCTGATGTACTCAATCCGTGGTGTTTTCTTTTCTTCTCTGAGAGCTACTTGAAATTAGAGCCACCTGAATTAGATACCAGAATTTCTCAGAATTCATTGTGAATTTCAAGTGGCAGACTCTCAAAGGCCTGTTTCTGCCCTCCAACCAATATAGATTAAATTGAGACTCTGATTTTCTATCTGTAAAAACTTATAGAGCTCCATAGGGCTCCCATAGAGAAATGAAGTTCAGAAGTGGCTCCTCCAAAAACCACTACAGATTTACTGTCCTGCCTCTTAGAGCTGTAATTTGAAATGACAGCCATATGAGGGAGCTCTCCAAGGTCCTCCCATCACTGTGATAGGCATTTTAGATGTGAAATCCCAGAGAAATATTGGGTAATAGATTGGGGTTCCTGTTGATCAATTCTACAGCAAAGATTAAAGCCAGAATCTGAAAGTAGTCTTTGGGCAGCCACCTGCAGCAGGAGGGAGATAGTTAAGGACAAGGAATATTTTTGTCCTACCCTCTCCGTGAAAAGGAATTAAAAGTTTCCAGAGGAGAATTTCCTCAGTCATAGGAAGGAACAAATTCTAGGGCCTCAGTTCTACTCCCTTAATGTATGAGCACAGCTACATTTTTAGTCTCACTTGTTGCCAAATAATGATATTCTTAATATTTTATTCATTATTAGCTATCTTTTACTACCCTACCCTTGTCTGACTTCAAGGGCTCAGTACCAAAGACTGTCTCCCTAATACCATCCAGTTTTGTCACTAGAACATGGCAGTGCTCCTTTACTACCTACAAAGTCATGTCTAAAAATTATAATCAGTCACTACTAGAATTATCAATATTTTGTAGAAAATCAATCAATAAATAAAATTTTTCAAAAAGTGGAGCAATTTAATACAATGATGCAAACACAAAAAGACAAATACCGTTTTGAAAACTGGCTATCAGAGGTGTGATTGGCCATATTTTAGAGCTAACCCACTGCTTTCCCCCTCCTAAAGATGGGGAGGAGCTGAGAATTTTTGGCCTACTTCCTCATTAAAATGTCCATCAGTCACAATTACCAAGATACTGTCAATCCAATCAGAAGGAAAGCACATGTGGATATAAAAGACTCTGCTAGCTTTCACTCAGCATCTTTGGCATAAATGGAGGCAGGCCACTGACTGGTACTTTATTAATAGATCACAATTCTCCATTAATAATGGATATCCTCAGAGAAATGGTCACATACTATTTATTGGTTAAATTTTTATTACAATACTAACAGATTCTATAGTGGAGGGAGAATAAGTTTCTGATATGCAGGAATTCTTTTTTAAATTTTAAAGCTTTTTATTTTCAAAACATATGAATAGATTATATCAATTGAAATTGAATTATCACTTGAAATTAAAATTATAGACATTATATCACTTGAAAATTATTGGATCTCAACTCTAGATGCATGAGTTATACTGCTCTAGGAAGTGGCTACATTTTATTTAAAGTCAATATTTTCTCTATAATCATAAGTAGGCCTCTACCAGCTTTTCCTACCCAAGACTATGATTCCTATAATGCCTTTGATATGGCAAAGTAAGCAATTGTATCCATGGTATTATCTTTCTTAACTAGTGGAGACTGTCACTATGTCAGAGCTTGTCTCTACAATAACTATGCAGATCATGAGCCCAAGTATCCTTTCTTAGCAAACCTTATCAGGTTTGGCCCAGATTGGATTAGATATAACAACAGTTTTGCTAGACAAAGGTTGGTTCCCACAAGCTCACATGAAGTTTAGTAACTCTAGATAAGTTTTTAATCTGTGGAGAGAAAACTTAAATCTCTTGCCCTCTAAATTGGTTTGCATCTTGTAGGACCATCTATTTAACTCTGCAAGTCTCTGTCTTTAATGGGACTGATGGGAAGAAGTACTTTTAGAAATCTGGATGCATGGTGACATAGCCATGATCAAAAATGGAGAGAGAGGGGCAGGGAGACAGAGAGAGAGAGAGAGAGAGAGAGAGAGAGAGAGAGAGAGAGAGAGAAACACTAGTAAGTAGCCCTATGAATGAAAATGGGTTAGAAATAAAAATCCTTTCCTGTCATCTAGGGGAAGGGTGGGGACTAGGGGGGAAAATTTTGTAACAGAAAGCTTTGTCAGGGTCAATGTTGAAGAATTACCCATACATATGTTTTGCAAATAAAAAGTTTTAATTAAAAAAAGAGAAATAAAAATCCTCTGGTCCCTATCTCCATCCACAAGAGTGACAGTAATAGAGTAAATTATTAGAAACTCATTATTTGAAATAGAGAAGCTTGCCCATGCCACAAGTAAACCCACTTCTGCCCTCCAAATTAAATCATGATGACACTTCATGAAATTCAACAAGTTATAGCAGAGATCCAAATGACCCTTGGTAGAATTCTTCCTCTGGTTCACTTGATTACAGGCATAACCAGATGTAAATAAGTTATTTGTGCTTTAGGTATGGTTTTTATTTTTGACCTGGGATACTAATTGTAGCCTTAAACTTTGTGGAAGAGTGACATCTGGTGGTCTTTTTTGGTATGCAATCCTGATTCTGATTCTGAAGAGGTGATTAGAGATTTGGTTTTTAGGTAAAAGACTTATAAGAGAATGGGCTAACTTCTCTATAATTAATTAAAGTTAATTAATTAGGGGAACTGATTATATAGAATGAGGACCAGTTACAAAATGGAGCTGGTTTTGTGTGGAAATCAAGGAAACCAATTAGATTCTGTCTCCTGAACACTAATTCCATTTTGTGCTGCCACATGTATTAACCTAAGTCTTGTCATTTTTCTACAAATCAAGCATGGAAAACAAGATGGCATAAGTCATCATAAGCTTCATAAATGCAAGTGAATTCAATTAATCAGCACTTCTCAATCCAATTAGACGTCAGATTATCTAATTTTGTATCCCACGTGATACAACCTACTAATTATTTTCTTTTAATTAACTGGTTTTGTCTGATTATTTTTTAATACATAAAAATGTCCCACACTATATTCAGGATCTTTGCATTGCCTGGAGAGTACTTGTTATCTATAATAGCTAACATTTATCTAGTGGTTATGTGCCAGATATTGTGTAATCAGTGCTTTTCAACTATTAAGTCATTTTAAACTCACAACAAGTCTGAGAAGTAGATGCTATTATTATTATTATCCCCATTTTACTTATGAGCAAACTGAGGAAAACAGCATTTTTGTGAGTTGCCCAGGATCATACAGCTAGTAAGTGTCGTGATCATATTTGAACTCAAATTTTCCCAACTCCAAGTTAGACATTCTATCTACCATGCCATGTATCTATCTGTGTCTCTCTGTCATTTCTACATTTCTATCCTCTCTGTATCTCTTTTTATTCCCCTTTTCTGCCTTTCTCTTCTCTATCATCTCTGTCTCTCCATCAATCTCTTTCTTTTTTTCTCTCTTCTCTCCACTATCTTCCTCTCTGTCTCTTTCTTTCTGTCTCTCCCCATCTCCTCCTAACTCTTCCTTTCAAAAGCAAGTAGAGTCTGTAAATTGCTTGACTTGAAATCAGACAGACTTTAGTTCAAATTTTGTGTTCCTAGGCAAGTCCTTATTCTCTGTCTGTCTCAGTTTTCTTATTTGTAAAATTTTACCCAGTTCCCTATATATTTGAGAAAGAGGCCTTCATTAGAAAAACTTGCTTAAAAATTATTTTCATAATTACTCTTGGTAACTATATATTTTCCCCATTTATTCTATTCTCTCCTTTCATCCTATCCTTCCTCAAAAGTATTTTGTTTCTGACCAGTCCCTCCTTCAGTGTGCCTTCTCTTTTATCACTCTCCCTCATTCTTGAAATCCTTTCCCTCCTTACTTTCCTATGGTGTAAGATAGATTTCTACACCCATATTGAGTGTGTGGAAAAGCCATGTGGGATGAATCAAAAGCTGAAATTAAGATAGCTAGAAGAAATATCAGCAATCACAGGAAAATGATACTATCCTAATGGCAGAAAATAAAGAGGAATTAAGAAGTCTCTTGATGAGGGTGAAAGAGGAGAGTGTAAAAGCTGACTTGAAGCTTTACATGAAAAAAAAAAACCTTAAAATCTTGGCAACTGGTTTATTTACCACTTCTTGGTAAATAAAGGCAGAAAAAAATGGAAGTAATGTCAGATTTTATATTCTTGATTGTGAAGATAGTCACTTGTAGCCATTAAATTAAAAAAAAAATGCTTGCTCCTTGGAAGGAAAGCTACAGCACATCTGAATAGCATACTAAAAATGCAAAGACTTGTTGGCAAAGATCTATATAATCAAAATTATGATTTTTCCAGTAGCAATGTATATCTGTGGGAATTGGACTATAAAGAAAGATGAGAGCTACAGAAGTGACTGTTGAATTGTGCTACTGGAGAAGATTTTTGAGAGTCCATTGGCCCGCAGGGGGGAAAAAAAGATCAAATCAATCGATATTCAAAAAAATTAATTCAGGCTATTTATTGGAAGGTCAAATACTGATTCGGAAACAAATACTTTTTCCATATAATAAGAAGATAGGATTCATTGGAAAATACTCTGGTATTAGAAAAGATTGAACGCAAAAGGAGAAGGGCAAGGAAGTGGAGATAGTATTATAGAAACAATGAAAAAGGAACTTGAAGGATAGAAGGGCCTGATGGTCCATGAAGTAATGAAGAGTTAGACAGGTCTGAACAGCAACAACACATATCTCACCCTATTAAAGGTCTCTCTCAGTAGACTATGAGTTCTGTGTGGATAGGAACCATTTTTTCTTTTTTTTCTATTCCCAATTTTTTAGTAGAGCACGTGGAACATAGTAAAGACTTAATAAATGTTTGTTAATTATCTCTTACTCCCCTCAAACCAAATATTTAAAAAGTGGTAGTCAGTATTGTTTTAGTTTGAAACCAAAATACATTGGAACAGCTGAAGCTAGTATATAAGCAAAGATAACAGAGTTTAAGCAGCAGAAATATAAAGGTAAAAAAAAAACCCAAACTAAAATCAAAATGATATTATTTATCATTGAGGTTCACAAGTAGTATAAACTAATAGAGTAGGTACACTTTGTGCAAATACACTGACTGCATCAAATCTCATAAATTGAAACCATATCTTAAAAATGTAATTGGAAAACTTTGGCAAGAGATTTTTAGAAGAAAATCAAATGCTTTTTAATTAGAACAATTTTTTTTTCAAAAGTCACATTTGTGACATCAAAAAGATAATTTGCATTGCATAAGATTTTTTATAGAATTATTAAAAGTAAAAAGTTTCATTTGGAGAAGCAATTTATATCATTGAAATTATAATTGACAAATCATATTCAAAGAAGCTCTGAATGGAATGATTGTACTTGTACATGATAGGCTTCTTGTATTGTTTTCATTTGGCACCCCATTTGGAGTTTATTTGGCAAGATAATAAGTGGGGAGGAAAATTGCTCAAATGTTTGAAGAACTTTATTGCAAATCAACTAACAGATTTTGTAAAGCTGCTCATTTGACTACATATGCTTGATATTTTAACTTAATTGGTTTTAGTGAAGATTTGTTCTTTTCCAAGCTGTGGGTAACAGTGCTGTATTGAGAAATTTTTAATATAATTATCAAGTGGTTTTAAATAAAAATTATATGTATGAGAATTGTATTAGATTTTGCACTAATGACACTTATTCTTGGTGAAGGAAATGGAAAATCATGCTGTTATCATTGCCAAGAAAACTCTAAATAGGGTCAGGAAAAGTTTACAAGACTGAAATGACTGAATAACAAATCTTTGAAGTTCCTCCCAGTTTCTGATAGTCTCTGATCTTGAGTAGGTCACTTGGACCTCAGTTATGTGCAAATGAGAGGCTTGAACTGAATGACCTCTTCAGTCCCTCCCAGCCCTAATGTTATTTTTGGTCCTTTTTAGTTATAGAAGTCAAGATCCTTTGATTCTTCCCTTCTTCATGGTTTGGCCCTAGTACAGAACTCCCTCAAATCCCCACCGTTTCCCTTCCACTTCTTTGGCTCTGACTCCTTGGGGAAAGAGAAGCCAGTTTCCTACTCCAGGGGATAGGAGATTAGACTCCAGAGAATTCCTTATAGCTCTACATGCCCTCATATGCTTTCCTTCACCCTAGCCTTCTCAATTAGCCAAGAAGTTCAATCCAGCGATAAACATTTATTAAGCAGCAACATCCCAGTAAAACTTGGCTTTCTGATTAAGCCAGGTTTAAAGTAACTGAGAGGTTCAAACCTGTCAGGGACAGCAGGAGAAAATTGCTGAATGGGAGGGTAGCAACCATTTGTGTCAGTGGCTCTGAAGAAGGCTGAAACTACAGTCGGGGAGTTTTAGGGCTGAGTCAGACATGGAAGATACCAAGGTCATGCACTGTGTCCTCAACCATCCCTAGTCTTAGTGACTTTCGTCCAGCCACAAGGCAGTGAGGACTGGAAACCTTGGTTTCGGTATTCGAGCAAGCTACTCTGCCCCATTTAAATCCAATTAAACCAATTGGCATTGGTCCTTTTCAAAAACAAAGGATGGACATCATGTGCCAAGCACTGTGCTAAAGTGCTGGGGGGCTCAAAAAGGGGCAAAAATCCCCCAAACCCCAAAATCCAGCCCATGCCCTCGAGGAGCTTCCAATGAAATGGGAAAGAGACAGCAAAGAGAAGACAAGTAAGCTACGGGGAAGATAAGTAGTTAATAATTAAGAGTGCAGGCACTAGGAAGGAGCGGGGCTGAGAAGGGCTCCTGTAGAAGATGGTCTGGACCCAGAGACCCTCAACAGCCCCACACCTCCCCTCCATCAGCTCTCAGACACAGAGACTGAAGAGGCCTCCAAGTGGCCCGGGAGGGGCGGGGCCAAGGCTCGAAGGCCCTGTCTCCTTCCTCTATCAGGGGATGAAGGGAGGCTCTGCCTCCAGGTGTTGGGCATCCCTCTGTCTCCTGCTCTCATCGCCTTGTCCCCTCCCCAGCGCGGACTACAAGCCCCAGAATGCCCCGCGGTGACGCCGCTGTGGCGGCGGGCACGCGGGTGGCGGCGCTCGTGAGCCTGGACTTCTGGAGGAAAGGGCACTGGCGGTGAGTGAGGCTGGGGCGGAGTAGGGGCCCCGGGGATGGGAGCAGGGGCGGTTCCTCTGTCCGGTTCTCTGAGCACTGCAAGGCCTTGGCGTCTCTGGTACGCATGTTCCGCCCCGAGGTGGCCGCGCGGGAGCCCCGGGCCCCAAGGGCCGGGCGGCGGCGGAGTCCAGTTTCCGTAGCCGGAGCTGGTGCAAGTGCCGGGAAAAAGCCCAACTTCCCCGGGCTCTGACCCCCGCAAACTGCCGGGGCCGCGGCCGAAACCGGGACGTGACGGCTTCCCCGGGCCCCGGCGTGATTGAGCCTAGAGTTAGGGGTCCGGCCGCTGTCCTTCACTGTCGGGGACACCTCGAGCCGGACCCTGGCCTGAGCTTCGTGCCCTTCCTCTGGGCGGGGGCTTGGACGAAAAGTCCAGGAAGGGCAGGGGCTGGGTATCCCCCGAGTATAGCGCACGGCAGGTGCGCGTTGACTGACTCCCAGACCCAACTCGACCTCCTACTCCCTAAAAGATTTGGGGGAGCCCAGGACTGAGACTCCAGGCGAATTAGGGGGGAGCAGGACCAGGGCCCTAGGAGGATTGAAAGAGCTCAGAACTGGGGCTCCAGGAGAACTAACGGGCTAGGTCAATACCGGGGCCCCGGTAGGAGAAGGAAGAGCCAGGACCAGAGTCCCAGAACTAGGTGGAACCAGGACCAGGGGCTCAGAATTGTGCCCCCAAGATCTGGGTTTAGGCGCCCAGGTCTTTGCTTGGGAAGGAAGCTTCCTTTAAGGTCTTCTTCCCAGTCTCTTTCTAAGGAGCCTTGTCTAAGCCCTTTTTAAATTTTTTTATTTATTTGTTATTTAGTATCTGCTCTCCTGGGGCCAGCTTCCTGTCCCTAGAACCCCTGGGGAGATGGGAGGGGGGGAGATCCGTAGGAAGCACTTAATGAATTTTTATTGGGAATCCACTTGCAGGGAACTCTTCCCCCAAAAAGGAGTTGTGTATTTTGAGTTCTTCTGATTCCACTGCATTTGAGTTGTCTGGGAAGGGGGGGCTCTCTCTGCTTGTGCAGCCACCCCACTTATCTTGAGCTAGAGTTCTTGCTGGGCAAAGATTTAATATAGAAGGAAAAATTGCCCAGAAGATGACTAGGGTTTAGGAGAAACGGAAATGTGAATGTAAAGCCTAAGATCAGTTTCTGGGATTATGAAATCCCAAATGCAGTGAAAAATTAGGGATGGGGTAGAAGGCAGTGTGGTACAGTAGGAAGAATACTGGTTGACACTGGAGAGCCAAGACCCAGGTTCCCATCCTACCTTTGATGCTGCCCACTTTACTGCCCAAAAAAGACTGAAGCTGCTTGGGCCTTTATTTTCCATGTGGTGTGAAAGTGATGAAAGAAGCCACATGAGATCTTTTCTGGCTTTTTAATGACAGCCCCACAACTGTCTGTTAACTCCACCATTCTTCTGTATATTTTGTAAAAGTATATTCTTCTGTTCAGATGCATTCAATGGCTCCCTGTTAGCTGTGGAAGAAAATAGAAACTCTCCAAGTTAGCCTTCCAAGCATAATCTGACTCGAGCTGACTTTCCAACCATTCTCCTAGCACTAAAAATCATATAACCTACATTCCAGCCAATCTGATGTTTTAAGGCCTCTTCGTGCTGTTGCTCATGGTATTCTGCGTTCCAGGAGTGAATTTACAGCTTCTCAACCTTCCTTCTATTTTATCTCTGCTTGTTGAAATCCCCCCCCCTTTTTTGTATTTTTTTTCCAAATACATTTAAAAATAATTTTTAACATTCATTTTTGTAAAACTTAAAAGTTTTATCCCTCTCTTCCCTCCTCCCCAAAACAGCAAGCCATCCAATATAGGTTAAACATGTGCAATCTTTTTAAATTTATTTCCTTATTTGTCATGTTACACAAGAAAAGTCAGACCAAAAGGAAAAACAAACAAACAAACAAACAAAAAAAAAACCTTCAATACTATGTTTCAATCCACATTCAATCTCCGTAGTTCTCCCTCTGGATGTGGATGGCATTTTCCATCCTAAGTCTATTAGAATTTCTTTGAATCATTGCATTGTTTAAAAGAGCCAAGTCCCACAGTTGATCATCACATATTCTTGTTGCTTTGTCCAATGTTCTCTTGATTCTGTTCACTTCTTAGCATCATTTCATGTAAGTCTCTCCAGGCTTTTGTGAAATTAGCCTATTCATCATTTCTTATAGAACAATAATGTTCCATTACATTCATATACCATAATTCATTCAGCCATTCCCCAACTGATGGGCATCCACTCAATTTACAGTTCCTTGCCACTACAAAAAAAGCTACTACAAACACTTTTGCATATATAGGTCCTTTCCCCTTTTTCATCTCTTTGGGATACAGACCCAGTAGACTGCTGTATCGAAGGATATACAATCGATAGACATTTGGGCATGGCTCTAAATTGCTCTCCAGAATCATTGGATCGTTTCACAACTCACCAACAATGTATTAGTGTTCCAGTCCTCTCATATTTCTTCCAACATTTATCATTGTCTTTTCCTATCATCTTAGCCAGTCTGAGAGATGTGTAGTGGTACCCCAGTTGCATTTTTCTAATCAATAGTGATTTAGAGCATTTTCAAATGACCGGAAATAGCTTTAATATCTTCATCAGAAAATTGTCTGCTCATATCTTCTGACCCTGAAATCCCCTTTTTTTCGAGGCTTGACTTGGGAGCAACATTGTCCTGAAGCTTTCCTTAATTCCCCATTTTCTCCATCCTTTCTGCCTTTACTTGAAGCGATATCTCCCTCCTCAAATTTCTGGATATCTTTGACTTGTGGACATTTAATAGATATTTCTTCAATTGTATCATCATTCCACTGGACTTGGGCCAAGAGGCAGCCCTTTTTAGGATGTTGTTACTCAGTTGTATCTGAGGCTTGGTGACCCTATTTGAAGTATTCTTGGGAAATGTTCTGAAAAGGTTTTGGAAAGAATCCTTCTCCAGATTATTTTACAGATGAATAACTGAAGCAGACAGTTAAATGACTTGCCCAGAGTCACACAGCTAATAGATTTCTGAGGCTGGATTTGAGTTCATGAAGATGAATCTTCCTGGTTCATTGCACTGGATCTGAGATCAACTGAATTATAACTTGGAAGGAATGGAACATAACCTAAAATATTTTCAGAGTTGAATATTTTTCTTTGAACAAAAATTTGGAATATTTTGTTCAGTGGCTGCCATACCTAGTCTTTAATTTGGTTCTCCATAAAGTTGATTTAATAATAATGACAGTGACATTAATAATGAATATTGATACAGTTCCTGGGCTATGTACTTTAGATATTTCATCTCATTTGATCCTTACCGCAATGCTGTGAGGCAGGTGTGATTATCTACATTTTACAATTAAGGAAACAGGCAAGATGAAATTAAGTGGATTGTGTGGGGTCACAGTACTAGAAAGTGTGAGGTAATATTTAAACTAGAATCTTTTTGACTATAGGCCCAATGTATTTTGTTCTACAGACTGAATACAGAAGAAAATACTCACATATTTGTGAAGGGGATGATGGAAAGAGAATTTTACAAGTTTTCTTGATGAGAGATGGAAATTCATTTTTTTTCTTAGCCCATAAATTAGCCAACAAAATGAATATAAAAGATCTATTTTTTCTATTAGAGTAGTAGAGGCAGCTAAGTGTTGTAGTGGATGGAATTCTGGATCTGAAATCAGGAAGACATCTTCCAAAGTTTACATATGGCTTCAGATGCTCACTTCACTCTGTTTGCCTCAATTCCTAAATCTAAAATGAGCTGGAGAAGGAAATGTCAAACTGTTCAGTATCTTTGCCAAGAAAATTTCAAATGGGGTCATAGTCATATACTCCTGAAACAAGTGAACAACGTATTATATTGTAGTATATCTACTTGAAGTTCAGTTGTATATTTTGCCTTGCTTTTCTTTTTCAAACCAATGTTTATTGTATAAAATAATAAAGGAAAAAATCTCTTCAAATGTCACATTCTTTTTTTTCTACTTCTGGGACACAGACTAGATTCCCACAGAAACTACTAAATGATTCACCCAGGTGTTGAACTAAGTCCTTGAAGGAAGAATACTAAGATTAGTAGAATATAAATTAAAATCAGAAAAGAGCTTTCAACAAAGTGAAAGGCCACATAAGGTCTGGTTTTAGAATATTTGTGATGGTCCACGATGTTTTCAAGGTGGTTTTTAAGTGGAATGCCTAATTTTCATAGTTTTGAAAGAGCCTCCTATCTGTGCTGCCAGAATGCAAACATTTGTAACATCTTGGTAAGAGGATTACAGTTTGGGGATTATATTTGATCTTCACAAAAATCCTGTGAGTTTGGTACTTACATTATCCCCATTTTACAGAGTTTGTGACTTGCCCAGGGATATATGTATAAGTGTCTGGTTTTGAATTCATATCTTCCTGGTTCCAGGCTCTGAGTTCTCCTCATCATGTTAATAATAATATGTTATGGAATATGCCTATCTTATGAAGGAAGCAAAGACAGAATTCCAAGTTAACTATGTCAAAGCTTCTTAAGCTGTGGGTTGTGCAAGTGGGTTGCATAGTTGAATGTGGGGATTGCAAAGTTATGATTTATTATCACTAAATGTTTAATTTGCATAGCTGTTTTATATGTATGCCTGGGGTTGTGTAAAAATTTCTCAGGTGAAAAGGAGGTGCAAATGGAAAGTCTAAAAAACCCTGCCACATGAGCCCTAATTTCCCAGCAGTAAATACTGTGTCAGCCATTGTTGAGGAGCCCTGGGAACTCTGCTATGGTTCTTGATTTCAGGTCTCTCCCTACAGAGGAGTAAATTTTATGTTCCTCTCCATCTTCATCCTTCATTTTCCCTATTTCCTATCCCAGTTCTCAGTGAAAATTTGATCTCCAGTTTTGAGGAAGGGGAAGTCCCATGGATACTAGAGTCAAAAGGGCTCTGGAAACCCTGGTTAAGTGAATGGGATGAAAGCAGGTGAATGAGGGCTCTTATAATGTAAGTATGTAAGCACTGTAGAGCAGGGAGTGTTAAATTTTGAGGCAAGATCACCTGAATTGGAATTCTTTTTTGGACACTTCATCAATGTGATCCTGGAAAAGTCACTGAACCTCAAAGCTTCAGTTTTCATGTCTCTGAAATGAGAAATAGATTCCATGATCTTTCACTTCTTTTCTCGTGATAAATTTGTGATCCAGTAAGAAATCATTGTTTAGAATTTTGGGACATGAAATTCTTGAAAGTCCTTCCCAAAGGACTCATATTGTCCCATGAGATTTTTCTTAGACTTTTTTCGAGACAGCCATCATTAAAGCATAAAAAAATTAAAATTACATCTTTAAAAAAACAACTTTGAGCCATCATCTCACACCTTTCACATTAGCTAAAATGATAGAAAGGGACAATGACAAATGTTGGAGAGAATGTGGAAAATTGAAGACCCTAGTAGGCTGTTGATGGAACTCTGAACTGATCCAACCAGTTTGAAGAAAAACCTGGAATTATGTCCAAAGAGTTATAAAACTATACCCTTTGACCCATTAATGCCACTATGAGGTTTGTTTCTTAAGGTAATCAGAAAGCCTATATGTTGTAAAATATTGAAGCTTTCTTGGTGGCACAGAACTGGAAATTGAGGGAATTCTCATTAATTGGGGAGCGGCTAAACAAGTTGTGTTACGTAATTGTACTGGAATACTACTGTGTTATGAGAGATGAACAGACTGATCTTAGAAAAATATGGAAAGACATGAAATAATGAAGCATGAAATGAGCAGAATCAAGAGAACATTGTATACAGTAACAATATTGTAAGAGTAACTGAACAGCCAAGCTATTCTCAGTATTAAAAATATTCAAAACAACTATAAAGAATCTAGAAAGATACTATTCATCTCGAGAACTGATTAAAAAAATAACAAAAAACAGTGCATTCCATAAGAACAAGGTGGAAGATTTTGATGTGTGAGAGATGATTAGATAAGAGCCTTAGTGATTGGGAGCAGGATACCTTACATAATAATAGTAAAGTAAAAGTAAGATAATAGGATGTTTGGAGAAAAGATGAGTTTAGTTTGAACATGGACCAAAAGAACTAGGAAAAAGTAGTGTCTCTAAAACCTAGAGAGAAGAGAGTATCCAGAAAAAAAAGGTGGGTGATTGTGCAGAGAGATTACAAAGGATGAAGATTGAGAAAAGGCAATTGAACAGAGCTGATTTAGTTGAACAATTCATTTTGAGAGCTAGTATACAGAGAGTTTTCATGAAAGTAAAAGAAAAAGAGTTAGAACTATCCATTGTTGATGGTCATCACTCAGTATGGGCAATATCTCCTGGTAGTGAATAGACCTAGTGAATTTTGTTTTGTTATATTTTTTGAGGACTGGGGAAGTGTGATTTCATTTGTGATATTAGGATGTCTGTATACAGGGAGAGATTTAATGTAATGAAAAAATGAGGATGATAGTCAAGGAATTATGCTGTGGGAGAAGATCTAACCTAATAAACATTATTTCTCTTTGTCAGGTACAGTATATTGCTCTTCATTACAAAATCTGAACTGGAGAGAAACATTATATATGTACACATAATCAACATGTAATCTTCCAGCCTTGCCATTCAGAGCCATTCAGAGAATCAACGTTGGAGAGAAATCTTATGAATGTTATCAGTATGGAAAAACTTTCACACAAACCTTCAAACTTGATAAATATCACTGCTAAATGGTCACTGAAGGGAAACCATAGGGATATGATCAGTTTCAGAAGGTTTTCAGATGTACCAACCTACTTGTTACTCATCTGAGAATTCACACTGAAGAGAAATCTTATGTCATCAATAGGGTAAGGCTTCCGGATGCAGCTTCACCAGTGCAGCTTCATACTAGCTACACATCTGAGAATCTACACTGAAGAGATACCTTATGAATATAATCAATGTGGAAAAGCTTTCAGATGCAGTTCCAATTTGCTGGTTATCACAGAAACTTTATATATGTTATCAGTGTGCTAAATCCTTCAAGTAATAGTCATCCCTTATTTCCCATCAGATAATTCTTACTAGATAGAAATTGTATCATTAATAATTATGGAAAGACAATAAAATGAAGTTTAGCACTTGTTCAACATGAGGACATTTATTCTGGGAAGTTGCCCTTTAATGATTCAATGGGGTCCAGAGACCATCCATCTCTTATTATTATGAGGCTGTGGAAAGAGATAAAGGAATGTGTAGGATGCATAGGAATACACTTCCTCAGGTGATTTATAGTGGAGAGCAATCTTGGGATTTTGCTCAATGGGAACATGTTTTATTCTGGAAGAGGGAGATCAATAAACATTATAATATTCATAGGAGAAAGAAAGCTTATCAATGCAATGATTATGTAAAGCTCCAAGTCAACTGTACATTGGAGAAATGCTGGAGATAAAACCAATGGATATTAGTAATAAAGAAATTTCTCTTGCAGTACAGTCTTAAACATCCCAAATTTCATATTGTGCATAAAGCTCTTTAAATATAATGAAATTTTCTCTGAAATTCTAATGTGTTTAATTTTTCCTCAGTGAAATTTCATAGCATTTATAACTTCATCCATTCCCTGGCTGATTAGTACTCAGTGTTTCCTGTTTTTTGGTGACACAAAAAGTTCTGGTCTAATATTTTTGTTTCTGAATTTATTTTTGTAGCAATTTCTTTAAATAGCTAGGTTCTATAATGGATAGAGTTCTGTGCCTGAAATCATGAGACCTGAGTTCAAATTCAGTCTCTAACATTTACTAGATTTGTGACCCTGGTCAAGTTACTTAAACTCTTCCTACCTGATTTTCCCTTTCTGTTGAATGGGGTTAGTTAATAATAACATCTGACTCCCAGAGCTAATAAGAGGAACAAATGAGATAATTCTTATTAAGAGCTTGGCAAGCATTAAATTTCAATGGAGATATTATATTACTGTTATATAATTGCCATCTTTATTATAGTTATTTGGATCATGGGCCTCATGATATATGGACAGCTTAATGACTTTTCATTCAAATTGTTATTCAAGTGTAGAAGAACGTATTAGTAGTAATAGTTGAACAGTAGAAGAGATTCTTAGATTAGAATTAAGAAGATAGATTTAAATCCTGATTTAGATGCTCTCTATCTTTGTGACTCTGGACAAGGAACAGTGTCTGTGCTGCATCTCTAAAGTAAGATTAGACTTGGTGTCTTCTGTGGTCCTTCCTGTCCGATGCTTACTCTATGTTCCTATCAAAAATGCCTTCCTATATCTCTTTTCACAACCTCATACTATTTCAGGAAGAAGGTCTAGGAGGACCAAACCTGAAACTAGCTCTAAAATAATTTTTTGGTACTTTCTTGGTATGACTGAATAAGTAAATGAATACAGGTAGAGTTGTCATTGTTATTATTGACTCAGCCTACTATTAAGCAGTTAATGTTTCTGTATTTGCTTAGATCTGACTTTTTTGTATGAAAAATATTTTGTAATTGTATTGTTATAATTCTTGGGTTTGTCTTGGTGGGCAAACTCCTAAGTATTTTATATTGTTTGGTTTATTTAATTGAAATTTCTCTTTTTATTTTCTGTTGGACTTTTGGTAATATATGGAAATGCTGCTGGTTTATGTGGGTTTGTTTTATATCCTATAACTTTGCTAGAGTTATTAAATATTTCAAATAGGTTTTTTAGTTGATTCTCTAAAATTTTCTTAAATATATCATCATATCATCTACAAAGAGTGATATTTACCTATTCTAATTACTTCATTTTCTTTTTCTTCTTTTATTGCTATAGCTAGCATTTCTAATACAATATTAAAAGTAATAATTAATAATGGACATCCTTTCTTTACCCCGATAGTATTGTAAAGTCTTCTAGCTTATCCCTATTACAGATAATGCTTGATGATGGTTTTAGAGAGATACTACTTATAATTTTAAACAAAGCCCCATTTATTCCTTTGATTTTTAATGTTTTTTTTTAAAAACAGAAATGGGTATTTTCTGTAAAAAGCTTTTTCTGTATCTATTGAGATAATAATATGGTTTTTGTTATTGTTGTTTTTATACAGTCAGTTATGCTGATAGTTTCTCTAATACTGAACCATCCCTGCCTTCCTGGCACAAATTCCAACTGTCCTCAGTGAATTATAATAACTGACAAGACAGAGTATGAGAAATGTGATTTAGTAGCAAAGCATGCATAATAAATTGAGTCCAGGGCCCTTCAACAGGATTTTGTACAGATTTTCATACATGAAAAGAAAAGAATAAGCAGGATACCAAACAGGATGTAGAATGAAATAATCTGATGTTTTTATTGGAAAACAGATCTGAAACTTTCCAAATTGGGAGAAGGAAGGCAGGTGTATGGAATTTCCCGAAATCAGATGATTTATAGGAATATCTCAGAATGGAAGTTGTACACAAAATAGAGTCAGTTTGATTCTGAAACTAGAGCAGATTAGCTGAAAGCCAGAGCTCTTGAAACTGAAATCGCCACCTTCTCTTGGAGCTCTTCAGATCGCTCTTCCTCCTGGGAGCTAGCTGTGCATCTGAAAAGCCCGAGAAGGTTTGAGCAGCATCCCATCCCTGTGTCTGCTGGACACTTCATCCTTCCACTCTGACCTTCTTCCCAAGCCTAGCTTCTGGGCCCTATTTCTGATCCAGGCTCTCCATGATATCCTTTGTTTGCTCAGGCACCAGCCTTTGCTTTATCAATGGGTCCCAGTTGTCTTACCTCAGAGCTTCAGTGGGAGGGAGATCTTTGATTCAGGAGCCATTGAGACTCTGATTGACTTCTTCCCATTGTGATTCCAAACCCATTCCTGCCTCTTGGCTCTCTCTTTAGGAGGATAAGTGAGGGCATTGGGACAGAAGAGAAGACCTAAGAGAAAGTGAGAAAGAAAGAGAAAAGCCTTTGAGTTTAGATCCTTTTTATTTACAAGTCTTGTTCTACCTATTGCCTCCTCCTCTGGTTGTAGTCTCTCCCCCAAGGGAAGGCAGTGCCAGGAGCTTTGTAACTCCTTTTGAGACCTCACCATCTGTAAATTTGTTTAGGCCAGGCCCCTGCCTAGGAGGAAAAGGGAAAAGTCTTCTCTTCCCACTGCTCAGCCTGAAGAGGACCAAGACAAACAGAAAGCCCGGAACCCAAGGGAATGGCTCCTGGAACCCAAAGATGCCCATGGCAGGTGAGTGAAGTACAGCCATCAATTTGACTAACATCAGATGTGCTTTCATAGATATAAAATATTGTTTAGGAAGCTACTGATCTTTCTTAACTGATTATTCTTTCTTTAAAAAAAATTACATATCAAATCAGATACAATAGTAACAACACTGCCCTGCCTTCTTCTATACTGTAAACAGTTTCATTCTCTAGCAATGGTTTTTCACTCAATTTGCTGCTCTTCTTGATTTTTAAGTTTTCAACATGATTGAGCGTTGTTCCTAAATATTAGAACCTCTGAAAAAAGTTAGTCCTGATCCAAATGGACATAGCTGATAATGAAGTGAGAGAGCTTCAAATAACAATGCATTGGCCAAATACATTTTGTACGCTGCAGGTTGGAAAAACAGATGGCCGTTATCAAGTATCAAGGCATTTTCACATCTGGCCAATCTCTTCTGTTTCTGTTTCAATCATTCTGTTTCATCAGTCTCTCTCTTAATTTATTATCCTGACTCTTGCTCTTCATTGTCCTAGAATTTTAGGGCATTTTTAGATAACTTATTTCTCATAAATTGGCAGTATCTTTCTTATGAATTAGCTCAGTCTCTAACCCCAGGTAATAAAATGTTGTGTTTATAATAAATGAAGGAATACTTCTTTCCCCATTGTAATTACTTTTATATTTTTATATAATGAAATATTAAAATTAATGATGCTAAAATTAAATAGGCTACTAAAATAGAATAATCATAAAACAAAAGGATAAGATGTTTTGGCTGTGATAAATTTTATCTATTGTCAGCCCAAGTCTTCAATGTAAACATGAATAACTCTTCTTCACTTGGCTGCTAGCAGTTGCATACTGCTCATTATGGTCCAGATTGCTGTTGCTGTCTCTTAACGATTCTCTTTATTTTCATATAGATGAGGCATCATTTTAGAATTTTAGGAAATTAACTAGATTTCCTTTTTATTGGTCACATGTGGCATCTCTTCCCCCCAAATATATAGTACTTGCTAACTTTTCATAAATTCTTCAAAGAATTCTTTTTAACATGTGACTCTGAGAACTCTGTAGAAGGAGAAATTTCACATCATCTTCTCTCCTTTTCCTCCAGGGATCCTCTTACCATACATCTAGCATAAATTCTTTGTCCCTGATTCTATAGGGAAAAGCATTTCATAGAAAGGTATTTGTCAACTTTCTTCCAACTCCAAATATAAAATTATTTTCTCAGTAATCAAATGGGTTCTTAATGACTATGTGTCCTAATCTGCTCACTGGAGGATTTCAGTACTAACCCTAATCCTAATCATGGGTGAGGAGTGAAGGGGCAGAAGATGATAAAAACAGGAGTTTGATTATTCAAAATTCCCTCAACCTTATATACCTTAATATTATTACATAATTATAGCACACTGTCCATGTGCTAACTATATACTGAGCATGTGGGACCACATAAACAACTTGCTATTATGTACAGATGTTTCTTTGCCACTTAGTATAACTCTGCTTTAATTACAACATAGGTTGTCATACCCCCTGACTTCTCAGGAAGATTGAGATGCCCTTAGGAGGGATGGGGAGCCAAACTGGACATGTGAGCAGGTTCTCTTGCTGGACTGGAGGGTCTAAGATCTCACCCACAGTTCCCCCACTATCAATGACCCTCTACAACTATGGATTTAAGTGTTGGCTCTGACACCGTCATTACTGTTAGGAAATCCCTTCTGTATATGGATCAGGGTTAGGCTAGATGAATTCTGAAGTCTTTTTCAACTCTTAAGTCTTATGACCTTTGATGATTTAGGAGTCACTGACATTCAGGGATGTGGCTGTGGACTTCACCCAGGAAGAGTGGTGCCTCTTGGATCATTCTCAGAAAGAGCTCTACAAGGAAGTCATGCTGGAAAACTCCCAGAACCTGCTCTTCCTGGGTAAGCACAATTCCCCGTAGTAACTCCAAATCTGTCATCAAAGTATTGCCTCTCAGATAAATATAGCAATTTAGTGTTTGATAAACCCAAAGACCCCAGCTTTTGGGGTAAGTACTCACCATTCAACAAAAACTGCTGGGAAAATTGGAAACTAGTGTGGAAGAAATTAGGGCTTGACCCACACCTAACACCACATACCAAGATAAGATCTAAATGGGTTCATGATTTAGACATAAAGAGTGATCTTATAAGCAAATTAGAGGAACATAGTATAGTTTACCTCTCAGACCTGTGGAGATGGAATAAATTTATGTCCAAAGAAGAAATGGAACTCTTAATTGAACACCAGATAGATAATTTTGACTATATTAAGTTAAAAAGGTTTTGTAGAAATAAAACTAATGCAGACAAGATTAGGAAGGAAGCAATAAATTGGGAAATCATCTTTACATTTAAGGGTTCTGATAAAGGCCTCATTTCTAAAATATATAGAGAATTGTCTCATATTTATAAGAATTCAAGCCATTCTCCAATTGATAAATGGTCAAATGATATGAATAGACAATTTTCAGATGATGAAATTAAAACTTTCTAGTCATATGAAAAGGTGCTCCAAATCACTATTGATCAGAGAAATGCAAATTAAGATAACTCTGAGAAACCAATACACACCTGTCAGATTGGCTAAAATGTCAGGAAAAGATAATGACAAATGTTGGCAGGGATGTGGGAAAACTAGGACACTAATACATTGTTGGTGGAACTGTGAACCATTCTGGAGAGCAATTTGGAACTATGCTCAAAAAATTATCAAACTGTGCATACCCTTTGACCCAGCAATGTTTCTATTGGGTCTATATCCCAAAGAGATCTTAAAGGAGGGAAAGGGACCTATATGTGCAAGAATGTTTGTGGCAGCCCTTTTTGTAGTGGCAAGAAACTGGAAGCTGAATGGATGCCCATCAATTGGAGAATGGCTGAATAAATTATGAATTTTATGAATGTTAGGGAATATTATTGTTCTAAAAGAAACAACCAGCAGGAATGATTTCAGAGAGGCCTTGAGAGACTTGCATGAACTGATGCCAAGTGAAATGAGCAGAACCAGGAGATCATTATACATGGCAACAAAATTATGTGATGATCAATTCTGATGGACATGGCTCTCTTCAACAATGAAATGTTTCAAACAAGTTCCAATTGTTCAGTGAAGAAAGCCATATACACCCTGAGAGAGGGATATGAAATATGGACCACAGCATAACATTCTCATGCTCTCTATTGATGTTTGCTTACATTGTGTTTCCTTTCTCTGATTTTTTTTCTTGTATATCCGATTTTTCTTGCACAACAATGATAAGGGTGGAAATATGTATACATATATTCGATTTGTCAAGTATTTTAACATAATTAACATGTAGGGGATTTCCTACCATCTAGGGGAGGGGTGGGGACTAGGGGGGAAAATTTGTAACGGAAAGCTTTGTAAAGGTTATTGTTGAAGAATTACCCATACATATGTTTTGCAAATAAAGAGCTTTAATTAAAATAAAATAAAATAAAAATCATAAAAAAGTAATTGCCCCTCAGGAGGATGTTCCTGCTTCCTGATTTTCCTGATAAAATATGATTGTGTTTCATGATATAAGAAGCTGGGACTTTCTTTGTGGCTCCTGAAGCTCTTTCCTATTTTAAGTAATTTCAGGTTGCAAAACAAACAAGTTATAAAATCTTAAATCTGGAACTATTGTCAGATGTTACCTAGCCCAGGCTCTACCTGGACATGAAGTTTTGTCTGCAAAATCTCTAAAAACTATGGATGAAGCTTTTCCTTGAAGAAGGGCACTGGAAAAAAAAAACCAATAAGGAAACCCATTTTTCCTTGAGATGGATCTAATCTTTGAAAAGCTCTATTTGTTGACAAATGAGCTTATTATTTCCTTTCATGTAACAAATTTATCTTTGTTCTTTCATTTTCCCCTGATATATAAACTTACTATATGCCAGGCCCTGTGCTAAGTATTTTATAATTTTTATCTCACCTGACCCTCACAGTCCCCTATGAGTTTATGTTAATATTAGCCCCACTTGTACTTGAGGAAACTAAGTGCAGGGGCACACAACTACTAAGTGTTTGAGGCAAGGTTTGAATTCAAGTTTTCCCAATTCCGGGCCCAAGGCTTTCTGAATTACTAACTGGCTGTTATTTCTAGATAATGGAATTTATGCAAGGTGCCCATCCTTCTATGAGATGAAGGCAGAATTTTCTAGTTCTCCCTTCCCCCGTGCTCCCAGCAATAAACACCTTGTCAGCCATACTTGAGGAGTCCTGGTAACCATCCTGTGCTCCTTGCTTACATGTCCCTTTTCCCTAAAGTGAAGTAAAATGTATGTTTCTCTCTGTTCTCATCCCTTCCTTATTCCCATACTAAGGAATTCCAGTTCTTAGAGAAAATTTGATCTCCCATTTTGAGGAAAGGGAACCCTCCTGGATCCTGGATCAAAAAGGCTCAAGGAACTTCTGTCCAGGTGAGTGAGATTAAAATAAGATTTTAAGGGCTGTTATCATCCAAAGCATCTGTGTTATATTGAAGGGAAATGCTAGTCAGGTTAAAAGACCTGAGTTGGAATTCTTTTTTAGATGCTGGGAAAACTACTGAACCTGTAAGCTTCAGTTTCCCTATCATGAAATTAGGATGTTAAACATTATGAACTTTTTCACTTCCCTATAAGACATTATCATTTAGAACTTTGGAGCATGGGAAGCTTATGAAAGCATTAAAGACTGAAGCTATCACATTTGAGTTCTTTCCTAGACCTTCAAGGGCTAAGAACAAAAGGAGAGCTTTTTGGCATATGTTTAATATTTCATAGAAAGATGAAGCCAAGTTTTTAGAGAATATGGAAAGACGCAAAAGAAGAATTGAGTAGGGAAAAATTGCCATGGTGAGTGGAATATTAAATTAGATAAGAAAATGTAGAAGGATTACATTGCCACAATGAGGACCCAATGTATGTATATAGCTTGAATTTTTAATGGACTAGTTTACAAGCCAAACTGGTTGCATGTCTCCATTCAGTAGCATATGAGGAGAAATGGTCACTGCCTTGCTTGGAAGTACTTATCCAAGGCTGAAATTTACATTATTATCAATCTAAATCCTTTTCCTGTTCTCTATGGCTCCCTCTTGGTCTCCATTTGTAGAAAAATCATTGAGGTGATCACTACCTTAAGCTTAGGGAGATGAGAGGTAGGGACTCCCAGGCATTCCACAGTCCAAAGTCTGGAACCTAGAAATCTTTGTGATCTCATGTATTTGGTGTAGTCAAGTCCCTTCTGAGATGAAGTCAGACAGAAGTGATTTTTATACATTATACAATGATGGAAACAGAACTAAGGCCAGAACCAGCAACGGAGAAGTAAGCAAGAAACCAGAATTTAGGGAATGAGAGATAGGCTGGGTCCTGGGATCTGTCAGTAGTAAACATTGAGTGAGCATCTGCTGTGGGCTTGGCACTGTACCAAGCTCTGGGGATACAAGGAAAGGCAAAAGACAATCCCTGTTGTCAAAGAGCTTGTATTCCAGCATACAAATAAGTGAATTGGCTTGAGAAGAAGCCATGGAGCTGGAACCTCGGCAAGGAGGCTGTGTGGGTATCAAAATAGCCTAAGTTCACCAGGAAAATAAGTGGCTTGAAGATGAGAGAACAAGTACAGTTTGAGGAGAGTGAGGAAATAATTAAAATCAAAATATCTGTGATAAAAGGTAACACTGGCACACCAATCATTAGGTGCCAAATGACTTACAGACATGACATTTAATAGTCATAACAATCTTGGGGCCACCTAAATGTCGTGCATTCCTCGTCTGTCACACACTCAACATCCATTTCAGCATTTTTAGAAAGCCCTGCCATGAATGAGGCAAACTGAGGTACTGTGACTTATCCTGTGCACCCAGCTACTGAGTCTGTGAATCTGTACTTAAACTCACATCTTGACTCCACAGATTTTTAAAATGGTGCTACAAACTGTCTTCTAGGACTGGAATAGGATAATCAGGTGGGATCAGGATCATGCCATTTCCATTATAGATGACTGGTACTGGTTTTATTCCTATTATTTTATTTTTTGTTTGTTTCTACACAGTGAGGCAGGTGCAAAGAGCAAAGGGGATAAGAAGATAATTAATTGCCTTAACTAAATGTTCTTAAGATGAATAATGAAGAAGAGTAGCAGAATTATTAAGAATCTATACCCAAAACATATTTTGTATTGAAAACACCCTTGAGATAAGGATTTACACAGCATTAAAATAAAAGGATGTCATTCTATAATAGAGTTTGGAACTCTGCCCCCACTTTCACAAATCTGAATGTCCTTTGTCCTATGATAACCACTACTAAATCTATCAATTAAAGGGATAAAAGAGGGAAAAACCTCCAACATCAATTATAGCTGCTATTTTTTATTGTTACAAAAAAAACTGAAAACAAAGATGGTGCCCATATATCAAGAAATGACCAAATAAATAATGATCTAAGAATATAATTGTTGGACCTTAAGAAATGATAAAAGGGACAGTTTCAGGGAAACCTGGGGAAGAGTTATTTGAATAGATAGAGATGAGTGAACAGAACTGTAGAATAATTTATATTGCAGCTACACTGATCAATTCAATGAACAGTCATGACTCCTAAGCAGTGGTTCCCCAAAGCTTTTTTTCTTAGAACTTCTTTCAACAACACTGAGTGTCTTGTGTAATTCCTTAGTCATTTAAATTATTATACTGTTCACAATAATTAATGCATTTAATTCCTCTAGTAAAGACCTGGACAGTGTCTTATTACAAAATGCAAATAGTTATTCTACTTAAATTATGAAAACAAAATATAAATAATAATATAAGTATTAAATCATTATGAAAAATTAATATGGGACTTTCTGCAAGAATCATTTTTGTAAATATAATAAATCTTATTAACTATAAGACTTCAGTTTAAGTTTGCTTTACAGATTTTGTTGAATATAAAAATCATTTTTTTCATCAAATTATAACTTGGAAGTTATGAAACATAATATAAATAAAGTTTTATAATATTTGCTTCAACTGTCACCTAATTCAATCTTCAATGTGGTTCTGCATTCAGTCGATTTAATAATAACAAAAATGAAAATAATAAATAGCATTTATATTGTGTCTGTGATGTGCCAGACACTGGGATAAGTGCTTTACAAACATCTCATTTGATCTTCTAAATGCTGTGAGGTAAATGCCATTATGCCCATTTTACTACGGTCACAGAACTAGTAAGTCTCCGAGGTGACTGCTAGGCCCACCTTTCAATTCCCTCTGTATTTTGTTTGATAACCAAATGTTGAAAATACTCATTCACACATGGATGAGATAAAAAATGGTAGGAGAATTTTACAGACTCTCTTGCTGAGGGTTAGAAATTCATTTTTTGGGGCAGCTAGGTGGCACAGTAGATAGAACACCAGCCCTGAAGTCAGGAGGACCTGAGTTCAAATCTGGTCTCAGACACTTAATATTCCCTAGCTGTGTGACCCTGGGCAAGTCACTTAACCTCAATTGCCTCAGCAAAAAGCTAAAAAAAAAAAATCATTTTTTATTTTTAGCCCACAGATCAGTGACCAAAAAGAAGTACTAGTTGATATTTAAATTTTTATTTTTCTATATTTGCTGATTACAAGTAGTATATAGAAGAAAAATTTCCCTTAAGTTCATTTGCCTTTATTGCTTTGCTTTTTTTTTGAATGTTTTTCTATAAAATAGTCTTTGTGAGGAAAGAAATCTTCAGACATGTTTCTTCTTTCTACCATCAGCACACTGTCTACTTCCTCATAGAAACTCTACAGATTGACAGACCTATGTCGCTACCAGATCTTTTGAAAACCTGCCCAATAGAAGAATAGTAACATAAGCATAAGATAAGCTCAAATCAAAAAACAGCCTTAACATTGCAACGAGAAGCTATGTAAGGTCTTTTTTTGTAGAATTGTCTTATTGGTCCCTGATGATTTCGATATGTCTTGTAATGTCCATGCCTAGTGAATATTTTTTTTTAAAGAACCTGTCATCTGTATTGCAAGAACACTAACATTTATAATATCTTGATCTGATGATGACATCGTTAATGAGGTACAAATTAGAAGATTACCCAGGAATGAGTGAACTGTTTTGGTGCAATATATTATAGAAAGCAAATATGTATTTATGCACATCTTTGACTATCTACTGGGAGAACTAATTTGCAGGTCAAACTGACTTGAATGTCAAATCTTTTGGGCAGTTTGGAAACAATTTGATGAAGAATGGAGGAACAGAATCTTATTTATTCAGGACTACATTGCTGTAATCACTGCAAGAACACCAAAATCATTGTATGTCTGATTATGATTATTTGGAATCTCTGCATTAAGAATATGCTTCAAACATGCATATACTAATTATCCTAGAGAAAATTTAATTGTAACAAAATTATGCAATTAATTTCTGCTTAAGTTTTTTAGCTCAAATCTCTTAGATCATAGTCACAAATCCCTAAGGTGTTCATGAATGAACAAATGGAAGCTACTGCTAGAGGATTAATAGGGAATCATGCTCTCTATTTCCTGAAAGAGGAATAGTGGTTTGAAGATACAGAATGAGATATATTTTTAAATTTGGGAAGTACATGAATTTCTTTTTATCGTGTTTATTATAGGAACTCATTTTTTTCTTTGTTATTTAGGGAACACAGGATTCAAAGATAAAAATTTTTCAATAAATGAATAATAACTATCTTTTTAAAATCATGAGCCATAATAAAATCTGATCCCACTGGTGAATATTAAAATAAAAATATGTTAGCAGTAGAATTGTATTATGCTCAGATATGTAAAAATAATAAAGCAATATTGATACTTAATAGGTATGCAGCAAATAGCACAAAATCAGAGGATCTAAATAGAATATATGAAAAGTTGAATATAAAGCACTGAAAACTAGTATATGATAGATGAAAGGCGTAAACCTGTTTCCCAGTACAGGACATTTATAAAAGATGATAGTGATAGTACGTCAAAAAAGTCAATGTAGAAAAGCAGAAAGCTTAGTGAAGCACAACAAAATAAAAACAGCAATCAAATCAAATTCTTCATTTTGAATGAAAAATTGGAAATAAAAGAGAAAGTCCATCTAGGACATGGGAAAGGAACACATTCAGTTGCAGGGTTTGGCCTCTTGTCTCACCTTCACAGATACTGGTCTTGTGACTTGGCTATTTTGAGCTCATGGTTTGAGTTGCAGAGTATAATGAGAATCTCATCCTGCTTGTGTCATAGGTTTGTTGTATGCATCCAGTGTGATTGTTTGTGAAGCTTTTTATAAGTTTAGTCATCCTCCACATATGAACTAATTCATTCTTAATTGATTTATTCTGCCCATTAAGTTTCAAAATTCTTTTTGTTTGGGGAGATAGACTATAAGTCAATTTCCTTTCTTCTAGTGCAGAGAAGAGGATTTGTCTCTATGCATGTTTCTTTGTTTCCTTCAGATATAAAGACCAGGTTTGGAGTGACTAAGACTACTGCAAACCTGAGGATTTCTGTGGAAGAATCTCAACAGCAAAGATTCATGAGTAATGGTCCCTGTGACTTCAATTTGAGAGAAAGCTGTAACTCAGATATCAAGATAGAGGAAAATCAAAATAGTCACTCTGAATGCATTAAAGCTGGAAAGGGTTTTAGACAACAGTCAGACCTAATTCAGTTTAAGAAAATGACCTCAGGAAATGATTGTTTTCAGTCTGATGAATATAAGGAACACTTTACTGGAAAAGTTCTGCTTATTCAGTCTTATGAAAAACCTCCTGAAGTGCAAAGATATCGATGTAATCAAGGGGAAATGTCCAGCAGTTTAAGTTCAGATCTCAATAGACAACAGACATGTCATCCTGGAAAAGTGCTTTATTTTTGTAATGTTTGTGGGAAGGCCTTTAGCCAGAATTCAAAGCTCATTGACCATCATAGAATTCACACTACAGGAAAATGTAATCATTGTGCAAAAGCATTCAGGCAGAATGTCAAACTAGCTCAACATCAGAAAATCCACATTGGAGAGAAACCTCATGAATGTCATCCAAGTAGAAAGACTTTCAGAAAGAGAATCAGTCTTGGTGATCATCAGAAAAATCATAGTGGACAGAAGCCTTATGATTATAATCCATGTGGAAAAGCTTTCCAACATAGTTCCAGTCTCGCTATACAGCAGAAAAACCACACTAGTGAGAAATATTACAAAAAATGTGGTAAGGCTTTTGGTGAACACTCTTCCCTTACTGCACATCAGAAAGTCCACGTTGAAGAGAAAACCTATGAATGCAAACAATGTGGAAAGGCTTTCCGAAGTAATTCAAGTCTTGTTGCACATCAGAAAATTCACACTGGAGAGAAATCTTATGAGTGTCATAAATGTGGCAAAACTTTTGGTGAACACTCTTCCCTTATTGCACATCAGAGAATCCACACTGGAGAGAAACCT
>JAJPUD010005646.1:102186-124104 GCA_023553655.1 Myrmecobius fasciatus | reverse complement strand
CTGGAGAGAAACCTTATGAATGTAATCAGTGTGGAAAAACTTTCCGACAGAACTCCAGTCTTGTTGTACACCAGAGAATCCACACTGGAGAGAAACCTTATGAATGTGATCAGTGTGGGAAGGCTTTCAAAGAGAACTCCAAACTTCTTGTGCATCAGAGAATCCACACTGGAGAGAAACCTTACAAGTGTAATCAATGTGGAAAGACTTTCCGGTGCAGCTCCAGTCTTGCTGTGCATCAGAAAAACCACACTGGAGAGAAACCTCATGAGTGTCATGAATGTGGTAAAGCTTTTGGTGAAAACTCTTCCCTTATTGCACATCAGAGAATCCACACTGGAGAGAAACCTTATGAATGTCATCAATGTGGAAAGACTTTCACACAGAATTCCCATCTTTCTAAACATCAGAGAATCCATACTGGAGAGAAACCTTATCAATGTAATCAGTGTGGAAAAGCTTTCAGACACAGCTCGAGTCTTCCTCTTCATCAGAGAATCCACACTGGAGAGAAACCTTATGAGTGTAATCAGTGTGGAAAGACTTTCACACGGAATTCGAGTCTCGCTGTACATCAAAGAATTCATACGGGAGAGAAACCTTATGAATGTAATCAATGTGGAAAGGCTTTCAAACAGAACTCCAAACTTGCCCTACATCAGAGAATCCACACTGGTGAGAAACCTTATGAATGTAATCAATGTGGAAAATCTTTCAAAGAGAACTCCAGTCTTGCTGTACATCAGAGAATTCATACTGGAGAGAAACCTTACAAGTGTAATCAGTGTGGAAAGGCTTTCCCCTATAGGGCTCTTCTTGCTTACCATCTAAAAATCCACACTGGAGAGAAACCATATGAATGTAATCAGTGTGGAAAGACTTTCACAAATAAATCCAGTCTTGCTATACATGAGAGAATTCATACTGGAGAGAAACCATATGAATGTAATCAGTGTGGAAAGACTTTCACAAATCGGTCCAGTCTTGCTATACATCAGAGAATCCATACTGGCGAGAAACCTTATGAATGTCATCAGTGTGGAAAAGCTTTTACACAGAATGCCAATCTTTTAAAACATCAGAGAATCCACACTGGAGAGAAACCTTATGAATGTCATCAGTGTGGAAAGGCTTTCACACACAATTCTAAACTTGCTTGCCATCAGAGAATCCACACTGGAGAGAAACCTTATGAATGCCATCAGTGTGGAAAAGCTTTCACTCAGAACTCCCATCTTTCCAAACATCAGAGAATACACACTAGTGTGATGGGTGAAATCTGAATTAGCTGAGGAAACAAAAGACAACATCTGAGCATGTTGATTTATTAAGTAATATATGCCAATTGCATAACAAATCAGGACCAAGCAACCTCAACTTGGCACTGGATCTTGAATACAGGGCGAGAGAGATTTTTATGCGCTAAAAGAAAATATTTAACAGGGAAAAAAAAACAGGACATAAGATTAGATGACATGATTTCTAATTGGAGGAAAAAGATTAAGGACTTTCCAAGTTGGGAGGGAGAGGAACAACTTTTGTGAATTGGGAGGGGAAAGAGCAAGCAAGTGAATGTTTCTGAATGTGAAATGGGATGTCATTCAAGCCCTTTTCTTAGCAAGCAGGGGTAATTTATATAGGAAAAGGAATTTTAGAACTCAAAATAGTTTTATGAGAAGGAGTCAGTTTGGTTCACATAATTCCCCCAAATTTCACTATATGAATGTTATCAATGTGAAAGGGCCTTTACTTGCAATTAAAATCCTGCCATTCATCAGGGATGCCACACTGGAAAGGAAATTTATGATATCCATCAATGTGGAAAGACTTTCCCATATAGGATCCATCTTGCTTACTATTTAAGAATCTACTCTGGAGAGAAACTCTATGAATCTATAATCAATTTGGAAAAGCTTTTGCATGGAATTCCAGTCTTGCTGTACATCAGAGAAACCACACAGAGAAAATTTATAATTATAATCAATATGTAAAGACTTTTCCATATAGACCCCATCTTGCTTACCATGTGAGAACTCACACTGGAGAGATTTTATGAAGGTAATCAGTGTGGAAAATCAGACACAGCTCCAGTCTTCTTCTTCTTTAGAGAACCCACACTGGAAAGAAACCTTATGAATGTAATCTACGTGGTAAAGTCTTCAAATAAAAGTCATGCATTATTTCCCACCATAGAATTCTATTAGAAATTTTACTGCTACAATGAATGAGGAAAGGCATTTAAATGGAGTAGTTTTTCAATGATAGAAATTTTATTTTGAACAGGTTCCCTATATGGACTTGGTGGGAAAAGATCTTCAACTAGAGGACTATCTCTTACTTTGTTTCAAAGGATTCATAGTAGAGAGAAATTGCTCAATGGAAAAATGATTTTCTCTGGAAGAAGATCATCAGAAATCAGAATACTCATACAGGAAAGGAGGCTTATAACAAGCAATGTCTTTTATCAGTGTTAAGGCCTTAACATGGAGGTCATATCTGATTATATAAGAAATCATGCTGCAACTAAAACTTTTAGATCTAAGCAATGAGGAAAGACCTCTTTTTGCAGGTTAGATTTTGTTATACACCTCAAATTTCATACTTGTTCATAAAGTCCTATAAATATAACAACTTTTTTCTTGGAAATTCTAATGTGTGTCATTACTTCTCAATAATATTCTATAGCATTTGTCTATCATAATTTCTTTCAATTCCCTAATTGATTTGTACTTATTTTGTTTCCAATTCTTTGGTGGCACTAAATGTCCTGGTATAAATGTTTTGCTCTCTTCTGGTTATTTATTTCTATAGTGATTTCTTTAGTCAGGTATCACAGCTAGTAGTGTGCTGTGCTAGGAACCACAAGATCTGAGTTCAAATTAAGTGTCTAACATTCATTAGCTATGTTATTCTAGGCAAATCATTTAACCTGTTCCTGCTTGTCTTTTTCCTTTTGTAGAATGGGGATAATAATAGTAGCTATATCTTGTGGTTGATATGCATAATAAATAATAATGCAGTATTTGTAAAGAGCTTTGCATGTATTAAATCACAACAGAAAAGTTAGCTTTTATTAATTTCAAGAGCTATAAGATTTATAATAGAGTTAGGGTAAAATATATAGACAATTTAGTCATTTTCATTCAAATTGATATTCAGAAGTGTAAAGCAGAGTTTCTTAAAGTTTTTCCGCTTTTGACCCCTTTTTGCCCAAGAAATGTTTATGTAACCCTAAATATATCAAATAGGTATATAAATCAGAATTTACTGATAATTATAATTCCATGATCCCCACATTTATTTATGCAACTCCATATGGGGTCATGATCCACAGTTTAAAAAGCTTTGGTGGGGCAGCTAGGTGGCGCAGTGGATAGAGCACCAGCCTTGAAGTCAGGAGGACCTGAGTTCAAATCTGACCTCAGACACTTAACATTTCCTAGCTGTGTGACCCTGGGCAAGTCACTTAACCCCAATTGCCTCAGCAAAAAAGAAAAAAAAAAAAAAGCTTTGGTGTAGAGAAAGGCATTAATAGTACAGGGTACAGTGGGTTTTGAATCAGGAAGATGGTCAATGCTCTCTAGCTTTGTATTTCTGGGAGAGTAACAATATAATCTGCTGAGAAATTGAATAGATTGTGTCTAATATACCAAAAAAGTACAGTATCCATGGGTTAAATAATTCCATAGACCCCCAACTATAGGTCAAGACTTTCTGATCATTACAAAATGTTGGAAAATTGGAAAGCAATCTGGCAGAAAGTAGATATAAACCAATATTCACACTATGCTAAGAATAGTTTGAAAGCATATATAACTTAAATACAAAAGGTCTCTTTAAACATATTGGAAGAACCATGAAGAAGACATGTTTCAGTTTTGGATAGGGAAAGAGTTCAGCCAAAAAGGGACAGAGAGGATCATAGGAAATACATTTGGTAATTTTCATCACATAAAAAAAAATCCAGTCAATGAATCTAAAAGGTAAATGGAGTAATTATCTGGGGAAAACCTCTGCAGAAGGTTTCATTTCAATTTCAGTACTAAACATATGTACCTAATGGTATAGTATCCATTTTTAATTGCAAATATTGTATGAATTAGATAAGGAAACTATACTAGTAGGGCACCTTAACTTTTCTTTTTCAGAATTAGATAAATCTCACCACTTTCTCCCTCAGGCTGCTCCCCCTTCTGTAAATGTCATCCTCTATTCATTCCCTGCTGTCTACTTCCCTATATGGTAAAATAGATTTCTATGTCTAAGTATGTACAACATTTTTTCTTTGGGCCAATTTTTATCCCTGCCCCATGCTGTCCCCCATCTTGTTCTCCATGGTAATGTCTTGTTATTTCTTCATGTGAGATCATTTACCCCTTTATTTTCTTTTTCTTTTTTTGGCATTCTTTTTATAGGTTATACATGTACATTCATTTTTTACACATTTCAATAAGAGTCATGTTGGGGAAGAAAAGTCAGAACAAAAGGGGAAAACCATGGGAAAAATAAGGGGGAAAAAGGTGAAAATATGCTTCAGTCTGCATTCAGTCCCCAAAGTTCTCTCTCTAGATGCAAATGGTATTTTCCATTCAAAGTTTATTGGAATTGCCTTGGATCACTGAATTTCTGAGCAGAACCAAGTGTATCATAATTTATCATCATACAATCTTCTTGTTGCTATATACAATGTTTTCCTGATTCTGCTTGTTCCATTCTGCATTAGTTCATGTAAATCTTTCCAAGCTTTTCTAAAACCAGCCTTTTTATCGTTTTTTTTAATAGAACAATAACATTCCATTATTTTCCTATACCACAACTTTTTCAGCCATTCCCCTGAGATGCCACCACAAAAAGGAGCTGCTACAAACATTTTTGCACAAGTGATCCTTTTCCCTCTTTTTATGATGTTGTTGGGATACAGACCCAGGCACTGGTAGATCAAAGAGTAGGCACAGTTTTAAAGCCCTTTGGACATAGTTAAACATTGCTCTCCAGAATGGGTGGATCAGTTCACAACTCCAAAGGTGCTTTAGTGTTCCAGTTTTCTTATAACCCTACTAACATTTATCATTATCTTTTGTTATCATCTTAGCCAATCTGATAGGTATGAGATAGAACCTCAGAGTTGTTTTAATTTGCATTTCTCTAATCAGGATTTAGAGCATTTTTTATGTGACTATAAATGGCTTTAATTTCTGTATCTGAAAATTGTTCATATCCTAGCTTCTTTGCCTTCTTGAATATCATATTCCAAACCCTCTGATCATTCAATGTAGAAGCTGATAAATCTTATGTTAAGGGATCAGAGGGCTTAGAATATGATATTCTGAATGACATAGAAGTTTCTGTTTTGAGCTTTCCTGTCACCATTATAACTTTCCCTGGTTGCTCTTCTGGCGCTGGGCTGGAGACCTAAGACCCCACAGCTGGCCTACTGTGCCACTAATCTTCACTGGGGTTCAGGGTCTCCCACTGGCTTTCTGGGGTGTGGCCTACTGCTGACTTACCCAGGCATTGTTTGCATTGCGCTATGCTTTCCTTTCATGAGAATGATAGACTTTTCCTGCCAACCTTCTAGTTGTCATGTTCAAAAATTGTTTCACTCATTTTTTCATTGGTTTTACCATTCCAGAATTTGTTTTGAGGCACTATCTTATAGTATGGAGGTAGATTTGGGAGTGTTCAGGTGAGTTCTTGCCATATCCCACCATCTTGACTCTGCTTGGAACTAGATAAAACTAACAAAAAAATAGAAGATAAGAAAAAGATTAGAATTTTATAAAAGATAGTGCAGATGTCTAGAGACAAGTGAATAGGAATAGAAAAGATTATACCTTTTTCTCATTGGTACATGACACCTACACAGAAATTGGCCATGTATTAGTTACATATAATCCTCACAATAAAATGCCAAAAATCATAAATATTAAATGCCTATTTTTTCCAGAACATAAATTAGAGATTAATTGGAAACTAAATAATCTAATCCTAAAGAAGAAATCATAGAAACAATTTTATTAAAGAGAATGACAAAAAACAATGAGACAACATATCAAAATGTATGGGATGTTGCTCAAGCAGTTCTTAGGGGGAAATTCATATCTCTAAATGTTTACATTAATAAAATAGAAAAAGAGTAGATCAATTAATTAGTCATGTAACTAAAAGAGAAAAGTTTTAAATCCCCAATTAAACACCAATTGGAAATCCTAAAACTTAAAGGATAGATGAACAAAATTGAAAATTAAGAGAAGTGTAGTAAAAGTAGGAGCTGGTTTTATTTTTAAAATTAATAAAAATAGGTAAGCCATTGGCTAATTTAATTTTTAAAAAGAAAATCAAATTTTCAGTATCAAAAAATTTAAAGTATGAATTCACCTTCAGTGACTATAAAATTAAAGCAATTACTAGGAACTGTTTTTTCCAATTATTTATCAATAAATTCAATAATTAAGTGAAATGGATGAATATTCCCCAAATGACTGAATTAACAGAAGAGGAAATATAATAGCTAAAAATAACCCTATTTTATGTTTTGCTCATATAACATAGCACCTTCTTTGAAGTGAGCATACTGTGCTGGGCAATCCTGTACAGGATCTCCGATGTCTCAGAATTGATTCCAAGTTCTTCAAAAGGACCTTGAGAGTGTCCTTGTGTCACTTCTGACTTATTCTTTTCCTCATTGAAGACGTCCAACATCATTGAAAACATCATACTAAAATCATGAGAGCAAGCACATGCCCTGCTTCACTCCCTTGGTGACTAGGAAAGCTTGAGAACATTATCCATTATTCAAAGTCCATCATGAAATTGACTTGCAGTACTGATGAGCTTCTCTGGGCAATCAAATTTTGCCATGATCTCCCATGTCTGTAATCACTAGTAGTTAGATAAATTCTTAAGATTGTTAAAATGGTGGTAAGGCAATGAGATTCAAATGGGTGGGGGAGTATTTATTTTTCTTAATTTGATATTTAGTACAGAGTTTTATATTTTTATTTCCCTTTTCTGGGAGAGCATATCTGAAGAACAGAAAATGTTTGTAAATTTAAAAATAAAATTTGAATTAAGAGAAAATACCCAAATTATTTATCATTAGATAAATTCAATTAAATTAACTCTAATATCTTTCTTGCATCCATGGAATTGTCAAAGATGATAAGAAAATAAGAAATATTGGAAAGATTTTGGAAAAATAGACATTTACTATAACTTATTGTTAATAAAACCGTGAAGCTGAAGATGTCACTAAAATATCTATATTCTTTGAGTCAGTGACTCCACTAGTTGGCATTTTCCCCTAAAAGAAAGAAGAAAAAGGGGCAGCTAGGTGGCACAGTAGGTAAAGTACCAGTCCTGAAGTCAGGAATACCCGAATTAAAATCTGGCCTCAGGTAACACTTCCTAGCTCTGTGACCCATATAATAGTTCCTTTTGTTAAGACAAAGGACTGGAAACTAAGGTGTGTTTCTGTACTCTCAAATGGCTGAATAAATTTTGGTATATGAATGGGATAGAACAAAAATGTGCCTTGAAATATAGACAATTTCAGTGAATCTGGGAACAGCTGCTTAAACTAATGCATTGGGTAGTAAGTAGAATCAAGAGACTAACTGATAACAAGAGCAACTTTATAAAGGCCAATAAGTTTGACAGATGTCACAACTCTGGTTATTGTGATTATGAATCACTGTTGTCAAGGATTTATCAAGATCTGCACTAGGTGCTTCCTGAATGAGAAGTGTTGGATATAAGATGTAGAATAAAGTACATTTAGGGACAATGTAGGAATTTATTTTGGTTGACTGTTACTTGACAATTTCTTTTTCAATTTTGAGTAGGAAAGATGGTAGTAAGGGAAATTTTTTTAAAAAAAATGCCCTTTCCTTTGAAAGAAAGGGAAATTGATAGATTTTTAAATAAAAAAATATTTTGTATTTGTTGCAATAGAACAGAAGGAAGTCTGGATGGAATGAGTTTTGAAAAGTGCCGTGTAATCAGAATTTATCCCCATTTATACCTGTATAGAGCATAATGATCTTCCTCACTTAGGTAGGATCTGAATAAGATTAAGGAGAAAGTTAATTCAATAATCTATTTTTAGAGAGCATTTATTAGTCATTTTCTAATATGTGCCTACAATCTTTGTTTCCAGTTATTTGCAACAAGAATAGTAACTATAATTTCGTTTTGTATCTGAGTCTTCCCTCTTTCTTTAACCCTTTAATTGATACTATTTGTGTTTATCACTGGGTCAAAGGACATTCAGTTGAGTGACCCACAGGGCAAAGTTCTAAGCTATTACAGAATGACTTCCCTTCATTTTAGTGCTATGTGAATCTTTGTTTCAGGGATGTTTATTAAATACAATGTAGCCTGGTTTGGCTTACTAATGCATTCTGTTAGCCTCCATTATGACAATTTATGATATTTTCTCCATCATATCCTCTTATCTTCTTTGCCTCCAACTCAAATTTTAGGGAAAAAATATATATGGGGAAAGGGAATGGGATCAACATTAATCATCTACAATTGAAGTGGAATGATCTTCACTCCTCACCACATTTTGTCATCAATCCATTCCAGTATGAGATGACTGGTTTTATCTTCAGTCTCCTATCTTTTTAATCTCCTCTTATTAAAGCATCTTCTCTTGAGACCATTGGATAGCTATAGTGGATAGAGTACTGGGTCTGGAATCAAGTCTTGAGTCCAAATACAGACTCAGACACTTACTAGTTATGTGACACTGGACAAGTTGCAGTTATCTGTTTGCCTCAAAATAATAATAGCACCTAATTCAGAATCATTTTGAGGAGTAAATTAAATAATATTTGTAAATCACTTGGGTGCTATATAAATGTTATATTTTATAATCACCATTTTGATTATTTCCTTGCCAACGATGCTGTCCTTAAACTGTTCTTCCTTTCACCTTCTCTATACTTATTTCCCTCTTTTATTTAATTTATTTCCATGGTAAAACACTCTCCATTGCCAAGATCAGCTAAAAGTGAGGCTCATGATCTGTTGCTTCTCAAACCAATTGTTTGTATGGTAGAATTTGAGCTCCTTAATAGCAGAGCCTTTTTTTGCTTTTCCTTATAGACTTAGAGCTAATATATATAGTTACTCAAGGTTTATTGATCTGTTGGGCTCAAGACTGATACCAGGACTCGCCCTTTCCTTCATTCCCTGGATTCTAGTTCTTGCTTAGTAAAAATGCCCTATTCTGTTTTTTTTGCAGCAATCAGTAACTTTTGTCTGGTTCAAGCCCAGATAGGACTTGTCCAGATCAAAATGGAAGAGCACAGAAGTTCTAGTTCCAGGATAGTTTGGTAGTAAGGACTGCCTGGGACTTTCTGCCTAACTTTAAGGAGACAATACCTCAATGAATGTGATCACTATTTTTCTGAAAACGAAGACAAAGTTTGGGCCATAGAGATCAGGGGAAAAACCTTAGCTTGATGACTTATGCAAGCCTCAGATTAAGATAACTACTTCCATTTAAGGCAATGGCCTTCATCTCTACTCACAACAGAGACAAGAGAAAAAATGTGAAACCAGCTACACTACAAATTCAAGTTACATAAGTTCCAATCGTTTCTTGTGACAGATAGTCTGACTATATCTCTTTATCTGATTCACTATTTTATTCACCACAGCAGATTTTCCAGATCTTTTTTTATTCCTCTTCTGATTTTTCTCAGCTGAGAACAAGATCTCATCTTTCATTGAAAAATTAGGTATTTCATTGTTGGTGGAACTGTGAATGGATCCAACCATTCTGGAGAGCAATTTGGAGCTATGCTCAAAAAGTTAACAAACTGTGCATACCCTTTGACCTAGCAGTGTTTCTGTTGGGCTTATATCCCAAAGAGACTTTAAAGGAGGGAAAGGGCCCCACGTGTGCAAGAATGTTTGTGGCAGCCCTTTTTGTAGTGGCTAGAAACTGAAAACTGAATGGATGCCCATCAATTGGAGAATGGCTGAATAAATTATGGTATATGAATGTTATGGAATATTATTGTTCTGTAAGAAACGGCCAGCGGGATGATTTCGGAGAGGCCTGGAGAGACTTACATGAACTGATGCTAAGTGAAATGAGCAGAACCAGGAGATTGTTATACACGGCAGCAACAAGACTATACGATAATCAACTCTGATGGGCATGGTTCTCTTCAACAATGAGATGTTTCAAACCAGTTCCAGTTGTTCAATGATGAAGAAAGTCATATACACCCAAGAAGAAGCCTGTGGGATCTGAGTCGGGACCAAAACATAGCATTTTCATGTTCTCTATTGATGTTTGCCTGCATTTTATTTTCCTTCTCGGGTTTTTTTTTCTTGTAAATCCGATTTGTCAGTAAGATAACTGTATAAATATGTATACATATACTCAATTTGTCATATATTTTAACAGCATGTATTAGACTTCCTGCCATCTAGGGTAGGAGGTGGGTGAAAGGAAGGAAAAATTTGTAACAGAAAGCTTTGCAAGAGTCATTGTTGAAAAATTACCCATGCATATGTTTTGTAAACAAAAAGCTTTAATTAAAAAAAAAGACCCCCCCAAAAAAAGGAAAAAAATTAGGTACTTGCAAAAATACTGCTTTCCTTCTTTTGTTTCTTTGCCTTCTTTGTCCCAGACAGATTCTGAAGATCATCTGGCAGGATAAGATATCAGACACTGAGGTCCTTTTTTGAACTAAATTTCCCAGCATTCAAACTCTACTGCAGAAAGCACAACTCCATTGGGCTGGTCATGTTGTTCAAATGCCAAATGTATGCTTGACAAAAAGATTATTTTATGGAGAATTCACCCAGGACAGTGTCCACAAAATAGTCAGAGAAAGTGATACTAGTATACTCTCAAGGTCTTAAGAACTTTAGAATTGATTGTATGACATGGGAGATACTGGCATAGAATTATTTAGCATGGCATGCCCTCATCAGGGAAAGGTCTGTGGTCTATGAACAAGGAAGAATTGAATTAGCTCAAAAGAAATGTAGATGTGCTGAGTTAGAAAAGCCCCTCCCCCCAAAAAATGTTCATATGGACTATGTGTGTCTGACCTGTGGCAGAGCACCAAGCTCATATTGGTCTGATCAGCTGCAGTTAGACAGACTGTAACTCAGCTCTGACATATGATGTCTTTTTGGTCCTCTCTGAGAACAAAGTACAACAACCAACCAATATATCGGTTATTCCCCAAAAATCCTAGCTTCACTTCTTCAAAACTCTCTGGCATCTTTGGGAGAAAAAAGAGGAAAGGCCAGTTTAGTTCATTAAGAAATTTTCATTCACTTCAATCCATTTCACAGGGCCAAAGCTCAAATCAGAATCAGCTCCTGAAATATATATTCCAGTACATCTCATTAGATTGAATCAAATCTGTTAAAAAAAAAAAAAAAGCTGGGCCCTGGCCAGGATAACATACTCCTGATAAATGATGCTCCTCAGACGTGGGGACTGAGAAATATCAGGGTCATGCTATGACCATCTGAGAGGTTGCAAGACAGAAAGCTCAGAGGTCTTAAGTCTCCAAAGTTGATTAGTCATATCCTCTTCAGATTTTACTACTGACTCAACTGTTCCACACCACTAAAAGAGATACTTTCATCTAATTCTCCCCCCCCCACACTTTTAGCAGCTTTTTGTATGTTTTCTCCCATTAGGATATAAGCATCTGGATGGCAGAGACTATATTCCTTTCTGCTTGTATTTGTATTCCAAGTGATGAGCCCTATCCCCGGCACATAGTTTTTATAATAAGTCTTTAATAAATGCAATAAATACATATGGACAGATATTTTTAAATGAGAAAGGGATTAGGAGAGAAATTGGAAATTGGCATGCAATGTATTGTCAGCCTAAAATAAAAAGAATTACCAAAAGAGCAACAACAAGAATCTTTAACTGAGGCAAGAGAATTGCAATTAAGGCAACACTAAAGTAACAGAGTGCCTAAAAGAGGCAGAAAGAATAGGCTTAAATGCACTTCAACTTGAAGCTCTCATGGAGGGCTGTTACACAGGTTCTTTTGCAAAATATCCAAAAGTTCATAGAGAAGACTAGGGACCCTTTGGGAGTGGTGACATGTTTAGAACAGGTACAAAAGTATGAAGTTTCCAGAGAAACCACAATATAAGCTCCAACTGGTTTGAATCTGCTCTGTCCAAGGGTTCCTTTTTTGGTCAAGATGAATTCCATCATCGACCAAGGGAGGCTTTGAAGAGTTCTGCTGAACCATGTAGCATTGGTCATCTTGGTCCCAATGGCAGAGAATAATCTAAGGCAACACTTAAAGTGAAGGGAGCAACCAGGACTTTGGCACTTGAGTGACCATAGGTGAGTAAACTTGTCATGAGAGACTCACCATGGAGATTGCAATAGATATATCAAGAGCCCAGGGAAAAGTAATGCATGGGAAAAGCCAGGAGTGAAATTAAAAAATTTGAAGGGATCTCATCAAAGGTAGAGATTCTTACATATAGTTTTCAGTTTACCCAAAAAAAAGGTATTCTATCGATTGAAAAAAATAACCAGTTCATGGAATGGTGGCAATAATTGATGGTGTTTAGATTCTTAATCAATTATAATAAAAATAAATTTTATTTAGATGTACCTCTCAGATCCCCAGATCCCAATCCAGATAGCAAAGCTAGGTAGAAGAGAGACACAAGCAGTACAAAGGTTGCCAGTTGTTGATCACTTTTGTACTTCATTTGTGAAGTGCTAAGGCTTGGAAAAGTCTCTGAGTTACAAGTCAAGAGAAATATTTGTTCTCCATTTTGTGTCATATCTGCAATTAGGAACAAATGGTTAAATTCCATCTCTGGGTGCCTAGTTATTGGATTCCTCCTGAAAATTTGGAAGCCTTTTCTTCTGGAAAGGAGCATTTTGCTTTGCACTGTGAAAGAAAGATCCAATAGTTTGCAGAGACAAATGGTGAGACAATGTTAGCTCTGTTCCACAACAGTGCTCTATTCCCACACCACCTGTAACTCATCTTTCTTTGAGATAAAGGACCAGCTTCCTCATTAATTCCACAAGTTTTCTAAATTGTGACCTTTCCTCTCCCCCTTCTTTAAGGGGCAAAACTGATTTAAACCAAGTCTTTCCTCTACAGCTACAACTGAGATTTGATGTCTTCTTTCTATGAAGTGATCTCTCTGCCACTTTTTTCTATTCAATTCATTTGTTATTCCTTATTTCCTTTGAAAGATATACTTTCATTCTCCCTTAAATATAATTCAATCTAAAGTTTCCTAAATCCAAAACTGATGTGATTAATGTCTGCCTGGATTTAGATCGTGGAAAGGTTTGCTTCTTTGTAGAATAAGATGAAATATCCCCAAGTCCAAAAAGCTGAATCATGAATAAAGGAAGAATAGACATTTCTAGAATATAGAAGAAATCTGAAATGAAGCCTTTTGGAAGGACAGAGCCCTCAGCTCCCCAGGCTTTTTCAATAGTCTGAGATGAAAATAAGGAGACCACACAGGCCTCTTGTATTACTTATAGGTGAGATTTATTGACTGAAATAAAGATAGCTATATTACCATTTACTGTCTGTCAAGTTTGTTACATAAAATTAATGCTTTAATAGCCCTGTGACTAAGTAAATGTTTATAATTTATCCTATTTTATAAGGAGTTTGAGACACAGAGGAAGCAAAAAAGGTAAAAAGAGGAAGAAATGTCTGCTTCCTTGAATCCTAGCCTAAACTTCTATCTAATATATAACTTTCCTAAGGAAAGAAGAAAAGAATAGAATCTTAATCTAAGTCTACTATTCCAGATCTCATAGGCTGAATACTGATGTAGGTTTAGCATTTTGAAAGCTGTGAATCTTTGGGAATCAAACAAAAGTGTGAGTTTGGAAAACTTCGGGTTGCAGCTGATTGGAAGTATTAATTGGATCTCAGGGCCTAGATTCAAATCAAGGTAGGGCAGGTGGTGCCTTTTCTAGGAGTAAACGAAGAGGTGGGTCTACTTTCCATAAAGGGGCCAGGTAATTCAAATCAGACAGATTTTCCTTGGAAGAATGAAAGTTAACAGATCACAGCTAGAGAAGGAAAGAAACTATAGAAAAAGTGTCTTTCAGGATAACTTACTTTGATTTTTAAGGAACTAAAAATTACATGCTGGGGCCAAAGAAGGAAGGGAAAGTGAAAGGGTGTCAAGAGAGCGAAGTAAACATTGCTCACCCTTCAAGAAAGGTAAGGGGGTGCCTAGGGATGAGAGAAATGGCTAGATTTTGCAGAAAGCAAGGAGGATATAGCCAAGAAATAGGACATTCTCCATCTAAAGAGGTTTTTACTCTAATTCCCCCACTTTTAAAATAAAAATTGCAAAGTGTCATCGGCCACCCATTCCTGTCCTGGGTGTGATATATCCCAAACTTTGGATATTTTCTCAGTGTAGAGAGGGTAGAAATGGCAGACAAAAACCCCTCATACTCTTAGAGATAAGCTGGGTACCTTGACAATGAGGCAGTGAGTGGAGAATTGAAAAGTTACCAGTGAAGTTGTAAAAGTATGGGATCTCGGTAGTCTTCAGCAAAATCTCAGGTTCCCTTTTTTTTCCGTAGCAACATAATATGTTTAACATTGAATTAGCATAGTTTATTTAACATTTTTAAAAATAAGGAACTTAATTAGCACTGCATTATGGAGGATGATACCTAGAGATAGTATATTAAATGTTCAATACCTGGATCTCAAATTTAATAGCTATATATGTGTATGTGTCTGTGTGTATACACACATGTATATGCACACACATACATGTAACATACATGTGGCTATATACCTAGACATTTGTTGTATGCATGTGTTGTTTACATATATGTATGTGTAATATGCACATATACACACACACCTGTGGATGGCAAGAATGGCTTATATATTATGGACTTTGTCTATAGCTTACATGTACTTCATGAAGATGGTTTCAAGTCACCAAGCCCAACAACAAAAATCTCACACCATGGTTTTCTAGCCAAGGCTCTCATCCTATCCATTCTCTCCCTACAGCAACATGGTGGCTAAACTGATCCAGGAAATGCAGAAGGAACTCATTTGTAGCACCTGTAGGCATTATTACAGCAAGCCGGTCACCATCGATTGTGGACACTCTTTTTGCCAAGAATGTTTCCTTGAAAACTGGAATTGTGAAGAGGGGGTTATTTTTTGCCCTGAATGCAAGGATGTCATCATTGCCCAACATATATATCCCTGCAATAAATTTTAGTTTTGATGGTATTGTTGGCATTGGCAAGAGTTTTTAAAGACTTCTAAAGGACAGTCTCAATGTCCCATTCACCAGGAGTTTCTCAAGCTTCTCTGTGAAGAGGATCAGACTGTCCTCTGTGTGACTTGAAGCTCAGGAGCACAGGCTCACAAACTGCATCCCATAGGAAAGGCTACCCAAAATAAAGTGAGCTATATATGAAGAGTGAGATATATATAATCCAGTCATCATTGTAGACTATTTTTGTACATAGGTTTTTCTCTAGAATCATCCTGTCCCTGAGATTTTAGCCAATTTTCTTGCATACCCAAAAAGGACTGATCTAGAGGAAATATCGGGTATTCAGGACTTAATGTAGCCTATTTAGTAGTATGGTTATCTTTAAACAGCTAAGTAAAAAGCTAGATAAATACAAATTGATATAAATGAAAGAATTCAAATGAATCAGGAATCCCAAAAGTGCCTGGCTTGTAGCACCACCTGCCCTACCTCAAGCCATTTATCCCCTTTCACTAGAGGAATGATAGTATGAAGATATAATAAAGACATGGCAAGTTTTAGATTCAGTCTCAGTAAAGAGACTTAAGGCAATCCTGAGATTGTACTAGGAAATCGCCAAAGAAAATAAATTCTAAGGTCCCTTCTATTTCTTTCTTTCTTTTTTTTTTTTAACATATTTTATCTGGACCTTAACTTTGGTATCTGAATTCTTCATGCCTTGGAAACTTTCTAATAATCATACCTTAGCATTCAAAGAGCTTATGAGGAAGATTTTGATTCCCCAAATAAAACCTTTTAAAATGCTCTTTTTTTTAATGTGAACTTTTACATTTTATTTTTTCCAGTTGTGTGTAAAAACAATATTTAGCATTCTTTTTAAAAATTGAGTTCCAGGGGCAGCTAGATGGAACAGTGAATAGAGCACCGGCCCTGAAGTCAGGAGGATCTGAGTTCAAATCTAGTCTCAGACACTTAATACATCCTAGCTGTGTGACCTTGGGCAAGTCACTTAACCTCAATTGCCTTAGCAAAAAGCAATTAAAAATAGAAATAAATCAAAATTGAGCTTGAAATTCTCTCTGCCCTTTCCCCTTCTTTACAAGGCAAGCAATGTTTTTTGGTCTGTGTTTTCTTTCATGACCTGGCTATGTGCAATCATGGAAAAAATATTTCATAACATAGCCAGGTCATGAAAGAAAACAGACCAAAAAACCAAACCCCAAGAAAAATAAAGTTTAAAAGCTGTGCTTCAATATGTATTCAAATTTTATTAGTTTTCTCTGGAGATGAAAAACATTTTTTATCATAAGTCCATTGGATCCATAAGTCCTTGGATGATTGTATTGCCGAGAATAGTAAAGGCAGTCATAGTTAATAGCTGTACAATACTGCTGAGACTGTTAGATGTTCTCCTGGTCCTGCTCAGTTCACATTGCATCAGTTCATTTAAATCTTTCCAGCTTTTTCTAAAAGTATCCTATTCATCATTTCTAATAGAATAATAGTACTCCATTGCAATCATATCATAACTTGTTTTGCCATTCCCCAGTGGATGAGCAACCACACAATTTCCAAATCTTTTCTACTAAAAAAAGAGCTGCTATAAATATTTTTGTAACATAGGTCATTTCCTTCTTTTTTTTTTAACTATCTCTTTAGAATAGTGGTGGTGTTGTATATATATATATAAAAAATCTGCAGTCTGATAGTCCTTTGGGCATAATTCCAAATTGCTCTTCAAAATGGTTGGATAATATCACTTTCTTTAGAACTCTTAAGATGCAATATCTGATTCTTTCAGAATGTCATTTTTTTAACTACAGAATCTCCAGCTGCTATTTACTGATGCAGTTTGAAAAAGTCAAGAAGTATCTTAAAGTATTTTACAAAAACAATTTACTAAACATAAATTAAAATTTGTGAAAATGACTTCTGAGGGAGGCCCCAAATTGGATAAGATTGATGAAACTAATCTCCTTTATATAAAAAAAGGCTTGATTTTTTTTTTGGGGGGGAGTGGGGTTTTTTTTGTATCTTATCAGAAATTGGCATAAAGAAACCAAGACTTCTTTCTGAGAGCTCTTTAATGATAAAATTCTCAATCACAGCAGAATCACCACTTTTGTCGCCCTATTTTCAGGATAAAGAAAAGCTGCTACTGGATGAAGTCAGGATTCAGAGCTTACAAGTTGGAGATCTTGTCTCCAACACTCCAACCTAAAGGGAATCATCCCTAAATTTCTTGGAATTCTGATTTTTCACAATAAATCAAACTGCATTCAGAAATTTATTTTTTCTTTCAATCATAATATACTTAGGGTAAGATATAGCAAGGTCCTGAGGACTAATCATGGAATTTTTAGTCAAGTTATTGTTCAATTGTGTGACTCCTCTTAAACCCATTTCCAGGTTTTCTTAGAAAAGATACTAGAGAGGTTTGTTACTTCCTTTTTCAGCAGACTTTTTTTTTGGGGGGGGGAGGAAGGCAAGGAAGGATGTCAAGGCAGTGATCTAGTTTAGGCAGGCAGAGATTAAAAGTAAGTGTCTGAAGCCGAATTTAAACTCATATCTTCCTAACACAAACTCCAATGCTCTAGCCACAGAGTCACTAGTTGCCTCTAATTAGAAAAGTCTAAAAAGATCCTAACTGAGCCAAACAAAAAATCTCCTATATTCTAACAAAATACAAAACAAGTGTTAGAAGAACACGTGTGATGGAAATGTTAAATTAATTGAAAAATGTCCAGTGGTAATTCCTAAATATCAATCAGAAAAGACTAAACAAAAGAAGGATCATTTCAGATGCAAATCTAAGGATATCTCAAAATTCCATGAGCACAAAATATTTAGGTAAAAGCATTTAGGGTTAAATTATGTTATTTCACTATAACTGTTTTTAATGTAAATTTTTAAGTTTATTGTTTCAAGTTACATCATTAAAAAAAAAATTAAATCACCCACAGGATCAAGAAATCACAACACTACATATAGCATGGAGTTGGCCCATATAACCATTTGATCCAACTCCTATCTAAAAGTATCTTTACCACAACATACCTAACATGGTGAATTACCTTCTTATTAAAAATTTGCAATGATAGGAAACCTGCCTTATCTCAAAATAAGCTATAACAATTCTATATTTAGATTATTATCATCCCCTCCTCCAAGAAATTAAGCCCAAATTTGCCTCATTGCAATCCTATTCATTGAAACTCCTAATTGTTAGATTTACAAAGTTATGGTACATTTAGAATTTTCTCAAAAGATCACTCTCAAGTAATTTAAATGTATTTTTAAATTCCAGTTAAATGACAGATGCTATACTAGATTTGTTGTTCAATTGTTTCAGTCAAGTCCAACTCTTCAAGACTCTATTCAAAGTTTTCTTAGCAAAGATCCTGGAGTGGTTTATCATTTCCTTCTCCACCTCACTTTATAGATGAGGAAACTGAGGCAAATAAATTAATTTTATGTCTAGTATGAGGCCGGATTTGAACTCAAGATGGTGAGTTTGCCTTACTCCAGACCCAGCATTTTATCCACTCTACCATCTAGCTATCCTGTTATAAGACACTGAGAATATAACTAACAAATCAGACACTCTCACCCAATGGGTTAACCATTTACATAAAAATGAATTATTAATTGGAGAGTGGGGAACTGGAACTGAACCATGAAAATATAAAATCCTTAGGAGCAAAAAATGTTATCGGGGGCACAAACTGACTTGCACCATTGTCCCTGGAATTTACCTTGAGATGTATTCCCCCTTATAGATACACTGCCTTCGTCCTACTCACACCAATCCTGCCTAACTATACGTAATTAAGGAATAGACAACCTGCTAAAAGTATGCTGTTATCTGAATATAGAATGACAATCGGAGAGGGGACCCCAAGCTTGAAAAGGTTCTTTTCAGAATGTCCATCTTGCCCTGAAAATATAGCAGACTCCAATTCTGCCCAACAGTGCAGAAAAGGAGAACAAGTGGAAGAAATGGGGCAGATAGCCAATCTTATTGGCTGTGTTGGGCCAGAAGAAAATTGATAAGAAAATCATAGTGTTCTCCTTTCAGAAAATACTCAGGGTAGATTTCCAAAAACGAGTATGTTATATCTGTAGGGTCTATCCTCACAGATTGTAGCCACCAGGAATTAGGTGACTTCCCCTCTGCCCCCCCCAAATGAAAGTAAATGAAAATGGAAAAGAATGAAATGGAATGATGAAAAGGAAAAGGAATACAAAAATAATGTTAAAAGCTTGAAAAACAAAAAAATTCCAAGAGGAAAAACTCAATGAAATCTCAAAAACTAAATAAAATCAATAGAGAGAATCCTTTATTAGAAGGAAGGATGCATTTTTTGTTCTCAAAGAGAATATAGCTATTTCCTTTTCCTTCTTTCATTAAACAATGTCATAAAATAGTAAACTCTCTAGAATCCCTGAACTGCATAAAACAATAAGTAACTCCAGAATGGTATAAAATGAAAGGAAGTCCACAAAAGAAGAAATAATGAATGAATATAGGCTAAAACATAGTTCTCAATGATAAATTTAAAACTCAATGTGCATAATGGAAAACAAAGAAAATCTCATGAAAATTTGCTCTAAAGAAGTGAAATGCAGTCTCTAGTTTGGAGTGTAAGCTCTCTGAGGGTAGGAACTGTCTTTTGGTTTGTATGTGTATTCCTTGAACTTAGCTCTGTGCCTGGCACCTAGTAGTTGCTTAATAAAAGTTTATTGCCCGGGGCAGCTAAGTGATGCAGTGAATAGAGCACTAAATTTGATTTAGTGCTGATGTCAGGAGGACCTGAGTTCAAATTTAGTCTCAGACACTTAATATTTCTTGGATGTGTGACCCTGGGCAAGTCACTTAACCCCAATTGCCTCAGCCAAAAACAAAACAAAACAAAAAAAAACAAAAAACAAACTTTATTGCCTTCCTTGCTTTCAAAATCCATTTAGTTAATAGTTTATTATGTAGTTCTCTCCCACCCCACCCCCCAAGCTAGAGCAGAATAGTGATCTTCCCGGGATCTTCAGAGAAGACTGGAAGAAAGGTGTCCTTCCAGACTAGTTCTGCTGAAAATACAGCCAGGAAGTCCTAGAGTTACCTCGGTTAGGGACCCTCAAGACTTGCCCCGAGGCCATTTCCACAGGGTCTGTGGGAACAGTAACTCAAGACCTAAAAATGTTTATGTCTTAATGCAGTCCAATTGTGCCTTTGTTCCTTCTTAGGAGGGGGATGGGGATGAGGCCTCCATTTGCAAACATCATTTTCCTCATTATGAAATTAACTATACTTTTGTTTCTGTCCTGACTCCTGACTCTCCTGCCTATAGCCTGCTCTGTTTCTGCTCTGGCTACCCTACAGAGGCCCATTCCAGTCCAGCTAACAACACTTACTAGCTGTGTGATCCTGTGTAAGACACTTAATTTGTTTGCCTCAAGTTTGCTCAACTATAAAAAAGGAGATAATAACAGCAATAATTGTAAAATGCTGAGCACAGTGCCTGGCTTGTAACAAGCACTATTTAAAGTATTAATTAATTTTATTATGTTGACATATGATGATTTAAATTAATAATAATAGACACCAACCTTTCAGCCTCTTGTGAAGATCTAATAAGACATGTAAAGAGTTTGCATATCTTAAAAGTGGTACTAAAGTAAACTGTTATCCCGTTGTATGAAATCCTGAGTGGGTGATAGGTTTTTTTTTTCTTTTTCTTTTTTTTCCCTACAACACTCCGTTTGATTTGATTTGTGGTCTGACTAGGCAGCATGTTTATTTCTTTCTTATTTGGTAATAATTTTTGTAAATTTGGGGACTTTGTTGGCAATGATTTTTGTGGATCTTTTGAGTATCTCGGGCTGTTCCGAAACGATTCGCTTATTTGGGAATTGAACAGCTCCCTCTCCTATGATGCCTGTTTTTTAATAATTGCTTTCTGCACAACAGCCACCAGAACAGGAGTTCAGTAACACACCTGTCAGTGTGTCTTATAGTCCCGTTTCTCAGATGAATTAATTGAAGCCATGGTGCATTTCAGGGACTAAATTTTGCGTTATAAGGTCAAAAATCCTCCGGATATATAGCAAGTACTTTATGCCGCTTAGGCACTGGAGAGAAAAGACGCTTGGGCAGTTTCCATGGAGACACAAATGGGAGGAGACAAGAGAATTCTCATTGGTCGAGATAAGTGAGGGCTCCGGTTGGCGACGGGAAGCTTAGCTTCCGATTGGCAGACGAAAGAAGAGTGAAAGAGCAACCCGTCTTTTGATTGGCCGGAAGGTAGCGTGCTCTGTGATTGACATTACCGCTCCTCTGCCCTCTGGTCGGCTGCTAGAAAGTTTAACAGTTGTGCGGGTTCCAGCCAGAGTCCCAGGACCCATGTCCCGCCTGTAACCAGCTTGTGTCCCAGTCAGGAAATCTCCCAGAACCTGTGAGAAATAGGTGCAGAAGGTGAGAGGAGGTTAAGGCGGTCGCATGAAAGGGCTGGGCGGCATGCGCGCATGCGTACTTTCTCGCCTTCCTCGAGTGCGTTTGTGCGCATGGCCTGTTTTGAGAACCGGAAGAAGTCCCTGAGGCAGGGAGTTGCTACGTGTATTCGTTGTATCTCTCCCCATCCACCTGATCCGAGTGGTCGGAGG
>JAJPUD010005646.1:3750-102176 GCA_023553655.1 Myrmecobius fasciatus | reverse complement strand
GAATGTGTTGGAGGGGGTGGGGGAAGGGCGGGTGTGCTGGGCGGGGTGGGGGAGGGGACATGACAGCTCCCCCAGAGGAGAGGGGGTTCCTAGGGCCTGTGGCAGAAGCAGATGGGGCAGGCTAGGCTGGGGGACGTGCTTCAGTTTCGTGGGGAGGGGGCGAGCAGATTACGGGGTTGTAAGGGGAAGGGCATGGGAGACGGGGAGGAGTCTTGACCCCCAAGTTTTTCCTGATGCTTCTCTGGCCCCAAAAGAGACGTCTTTGTCTTCATCATTGTCATCCTTAACATGAATATGATATTTTATCTTGTTGCAAAGGCATTTAAAGCAGTAACAGATTATCTCAAAACTGAAATAGGGTGGAAAGAGAGGGGGAGGGGCGTAATCATTGCCACAGTTACTTTTCCTTGGAAGCTTGAGGTTTGCAAAGGAAGGACAGTCTTGGGAGATACATATTATATTTTGTATTGTATTGTATATATATGTATGTGTGTGTATGTATCTGTGTGTGTATATATTGCAGATGAGGAGCCTGCGGTTAATTGTAATTATTGTATTATTTTTGCAGAGGAGGAGCCTGCAGCTCAGAGGAGATAAAAGCCTGTACTGAGCATCAGTATCCAAGCCCAGGACTCTCCTGCTATTCCTCCCCTTCTGCCTCCTCAGAAGAGAGAGAATGAAGAAAAAAGGATTGGAGATTTTTTTCTTCTGCTTGACTTTGTAAACTGCTTTGGGAGAGATGACAGGGTGTGTTGGCTCAGGGCTGGAAGTGACTGGCAGAGGTGACTGGGCCTTTACTGGTGTTTTTGCTTTGGCTTAGGGATCTGGGGATTCAAACATGAAGCCTGGGTCTTTTAGAAATACTTTCAATCTTCTGTTTGCCTAGGCTGCTATCCTACTAACGTGGCTAGCTTCCCAGTGCATTCAGATTTGTGCCATCTTTAACATCTAACAAATAGATATTTTGTTTATTTTATGTGTGAAAAGATGACATTCATTTGGTCTTTAATGCTAATATTAGACACTACAGTAAATATAACATACAGATTGATTTTTAATAGAAGCTTTAAAAAAAAGTCTCAGCTCACTGTATGAATTTGTGCAGCAACTTCTGGTTCCTTGATTCAGGGTCCTGTTCCCCATTCCCAGCTTTTCATGTGTGCTTGTCCTTGGGCCCAATTGGAGTCTTCCTGCTCTGCAATGAGAGAATGGGGACTAAGGGTCTTTGTGTTTTTCAGTGCCTGCATTTGTTTTTGAATGTTTATGTCCCATAGTTAGTGGATCCAATTCAAAGTTCTCTTTTTACTCCTTACTCTTGAAGTCTCTCTGATGCACAGTTTGTGGGCTATTTGTGTGTCCCAAGAACTCACCACAGTTTTTCCAAGGTCTGTGGTTCAGGCTACCTGGTCCGTTCTCCTAATTCTGATCTTTGCTTGCCCACAATTCCCATTGGTAGTATACAAGTACCCATTTTGGGTCTGAAAAGGTTACCTCCCTTGTGAGTATAGTTTTGAATCTCTCAGTGAAGGTCTCAACTGGAGAGATGATGCCTCTGAAGGAAGTGATGATTGTGTATCCAGACCCCCAAATTCCCACTACACATGATCAAGATAGCATCCTGGGAATGACTGTCCCTTGGATTCAGGAGACCACCCAAGGAGAGCAGGAGTCTGACCTGGAGGCTTCTCGACAGCGCTTCAGGCTTTTTCGATACCCAGAAGGGGCAGGGCCCCTTGAGGCCCTGAGCCAACTTCAGGCACTTTGTCTTCAATGGCTGAGGCCAGACATTCATACTAAGGAGCAAATCTTGGAGCTGCTGGTGCTGGAACAATTCCTGGCCATCCTGCCTGGGGACATCAGGACTTGGGTGAAATCACAAAGTCCAAAGACAAGCGAGGAGGTGGTGGCCCTGGTAGAGGATTTGGCCCAAATGGTAGAGGAAGGAGGTGAGAATTATAACACGATGGACAAGTAGGGGAAAAAAACAGCATATTACAGTATCCCCAGAGAGAACTAGTGTAGGAGGAATATTTAAGGTGGTTCCTAATATTTCCTGAATAGCAGTATTTAAAATTTCATGGTGGTTCCTATAGGAGGGTAGACCCCAATTATTCCACCTCCATCAAAACATTTGGGAAGCTGCTCCACCAAGGTTTTATGCCTTCCCATGCATACTCTTCTGTTTGGTCATTTTAGCTGAGCTGCAGTTCCACGGATTACCAAATGCTACATGAATATGTTTGTGCTATATTCAATATTCTTCCTGCCAAGATCCCTATAGAATACTGCAAATAATGGTTATTACCATTTTGATTTGAGAGAATTGAGGAATAGACCTTATCCAAGGTCCCGCAGAAAGATTACGAGCCTGACCTAAAGTCTGTTTCCTGACTCCTATTTTGTGATTTATGTTATATCACATTTCTAATAGCCAAATTAATGTTACTCATTTAGCAAACTTCACAAAATAATAATTTTTTTCCCAAATGGGAAAGGTCTTCAAATAACTTAATAAGAATGACATTGGCAATGAAGTTGATTTTTATATATTGCAGATTATTTAGCAGTTTTAGGAAAGAGTTATCCATCCAGTTTGTGTCTCCTAATTCTTAAAACTTCAGTTCTGTGCCTTAATATAAGCACTGATCAAAAAGATTGAGGTGGACAATTAATTCAACCATGTTCATCTTTGAGATTAGCTCCTGGGACCAGATAGGGCTATATTTGGACTCACTCTAATCTCTTTCTTCCTCTGATTAGATTGGAAGCCATCCTCAGGTGGGTTTTGTCTCAGTTAATAAACATTAAGCGCCTCCTATGTGCCAGGGCATTGTCCTAGACTCTGGAATTAAAAAAAGGCAAAAGACTGCTTTCAAGAAGCTCATGACACTCTGGAGGGGCAATATGTAAACAACTGTACATAAAAGATGTATACAGGATAAATTGAAAATGATCCAAAGAAAGAAGATGCTAGAATTAAAGGGGCTCAGGAAGGGCTTTCTATAGAAGGTAGAATTTTAACTGGGACATGAAAGCTGGGGAAACCAGGAGCCAGAGGGGAGGAAGGAGAAGGTTCTAGCCATGGAAAGCAGTCAGTGAAATGCTTAATCAGGAGCTAAGCAGAGACCAGCAAGATCTCTAGATCACTGAGGACTGGAGAAGGGGAATGAAATACAAGAAAACAAAGGGGAGGGTAGATTATGAAAGTCTTGAACTCGAAACTGGATTTTTTTTGGGGGGTGTGTGTGGCAAGTAGAGTTAAATGACCTACCCAGGATCACATAGTGTCAAGTGTCTGAAACTGGATTTGAACTCAGGTCCTGCTGTATCCACTGGGCCACCTAACTACCCCTGAAACAAAAATTTTATATTTGATCCTGATGGTGATGGGGAGTCACTGCATTATTGAGTGTCTGTTCAGATCTGTGATTCTAAAAGTTTGCTTTGAGAGCTGAGTGGAAGATGAACTGTACTGGAGGGGATGAGGATCTGTCAGAAGAGAGAGGGGGGGTCTCAAGAGATTTTAGGGAGGTAAATGAGGCAGAATGTGACGTGGGTTATGAAGAGTACAAAGATGGCTAGTAGTCACTTTGGAGAGAGCAGTTGGAGTTGATTGATGAGGTCAGATCCTGCCTTTGGCGACTGGCAGAGTGGTGTTGCCCTCAACACTAACAAGGAAATTAAGAAAAGAAAAGATTTGGGACAAAAGATGATGGGTTCAGCTTTCAACATGTTGAGTTTAATATGGCCCTGAGACATTCAATGTGAGATACCCAGTTAGCAGCTAAGAGATGCAAAACTGAAGGGCAGCAGAGAGTTTAGGGCTGCACATATAGATCTTAATTCAGCATAAAAATGGCTGAATCTATGGAAAAAGCTATTGAGATTCCCAAGTGAAATAGCATAGAGCAGCACTTCTTAAACTTTTTCCACTCGTGACCCCTTTTAGCTGGAGAAACTTTTATGTGACCCCAGGCATATAGATATATAAAATAGGTATATAAATCAAACATTTACTGATAATAAATCATAATTTTGTGACCTCCATATTAAGTTACAAGATTCCACATGGTGTTGAGACCCACAGTTTAAGAAGCTGCATATAGAGAGAAAAGAAAAGACAGCTTCAGAGAGCTCTCAAAGAATGAAAGTTGAGCAAAGGACATTAGGTTTGTCAATTGAGAGACAGTAACTTTGGAGAGAGCAATTTTGGTTTAGAATGACAAGCTGAGAAGGCCCATTTTAGAGAATGAGAAGAAAAGATGTGGAGCCATCTATTTTAGATGGTCTCCCAAAAAGTTTAGCCACCAAAAAAATCAGTGATAATGAGGAGTTAGCTAGCAGGAATGGATGGATCAAGAGAGGGTTTTTTGAGGATGGGGAAGACATGGGTGTATTTGTCTGCAGTAGAGAAAGAAAGGGCAATTGAGGGATGAAAGAGAAGTGAGAAAGTTGGGATAATGGAGGGGGCCATCTGCCGAAGAAGCCGGCATGGGGATCACTTAGAAGAGTTTGCTTTGCCAGTGACAAGGGCTACATCTTCATGTGAGATCAGGCTTGAGTCTGAGTCTGGGTAATGGTGGATGAGGGGGAGGAGGGAAGAGTGAACTCTGCAAATGATCTGAACTTTTAACAGTAAATAAGAGGCAACGTTCTCTGCTGAGAGGGTGGGAGTAGAGGCTACAGAGGTTCTGAGCAGGATGAAAAGCTTTGAAAAAGCCGTGGTATTATATGATGACAGCTAATTAGGAGATGAAAAAGGGTTATCTTGCAGCCCTGAAGCCCCAGTTGAGGTAGCAGATCATAAATTTGTAGTAGACCCAGGAAACATGGTTTTGTGATTCTTCTCCAACTTAGCTCAGCATTTTTATAGGAGTAAAAGTAGTAAACATTAGGAATAATACAAGCTTGAAGCTTGACAACACAGTGGACAATACAGAATTGGACTAGTTAATGGAGGGATTAAGATAGGAGTATTGCTAATCTGACTAAGGTATGAGGAAACTTAGTAGGAGAGGAAAGGGAAAGGAAATAAGTATTTACATAACAAATACTGTGTGTGAAAACACACATAGCACTTCCACTATGGGTGAGAAGTGCAATGCAAATAACTTATTTGATCCTCATAGTAAAATAGGGATACTTATCCCCATTTTACAATTAAGAGAACTGAGGTTAAGTGCCTTACTCAAAGTCACAAAGCTAGTAAGCATCTTGAAGTCTGATTTGAACTCAGGTCTTCCTGATTCCATTCCTACAACTCTACCCATTTTGCCTCCTAACTGAGAGATTGAGGGATAGGAGGTCAAAAGATTTGCATAAAGAATAAGGTTTGGAGTTGAAAGCATGAGAGAAGGGTCTGTGACAATAGATTGTGATCAAATAAGGGAATTTCAGAGTCTGGGAACGCGGATATGGTTTGTATGTGATGGCAAGGCCGAAGCCAGGACCATCTGTGGTTGAAGTGGGGTGATTGAGTACTCATGTGAAATAAGGAAGTAGGAGCATGTTTGAGGGGGAGGATGTATGTTGAAATCTAGTGTGAGAACAAGAGTTAGGAAGGGGAGAAGACTGAATTAGGCCTGGATAAACATTGAGGAAGGAAAGGAAGGGGCCTGATAGTTGGTGGACAACTACTACTAGAATTTTGATTGGGCTGTAGATGGAGATTGGGTGACCCTCCAAGAAGGAGAGGTTACCAGTGATGGTGGTAGAAGGAGAACCTGGAAGTGGCAGTGGGGGACAAGGAATATTGCAAGTCTCCCACCTCAGTGAGTGACAGTGTAGCCAGTTCTGGAAAGGGAAGCCCATGAGGTTGGATTATCCCAAGGGAGGCAATGATTTCCAGAAGATGAAAGAAGTGGGAAAGGAAAGCATTTAAGATGAAAGCAGGCTTATTGAATCTGGAGCAGGAAGGGTTTAGTAGCTTTAAAGCGAGATGTTATTGGGTTTGGTTTGAGGGTATTGGGAATAACTAATCAGGCAGTTGGGGAGCAGGGAATGAGGTTTGAATCATGATAATGAAGAGGTAGAGTTCATCCCTGAGTAATAAGTTTAACCCTTACAGGGTTAGTGTCAGGGTAGTCTTCTCAGGACCTTTGGCAGTTCAGGGAAGGTGACAGACATCTAGATCTAAATAAATATTGTTACTCCCCATCTCCCAAGGAAGAAAACGTGTGTAGAGGGAAAAGGAAGTATCTGATAGCTATAAGATAATAGTAAACTTCTATATTTTCCTTCTTAGCCTTGCCTTCTGAGGACTCTGCACTCATCCAAGAGGGCAACATTGAGGAGGGACATGGCTCTATATTCTTGACAAACAGAGCCCAGGTGAGTTAGAATTTTTATGTCCTTTAAATGCTAGATCAGTTCTTAGAGCTGATAGATCTTCTTTCTTGTGGAACTTATTGCCCCAGGGTAACCTCTCCTAGAAACCTGAACTCTAGTTGCCAGTCACTCAAGTGACTAACCCCACCTTCCTAGAAGATGTGTTCTATATGGAATGGTCTCTACTTGATGAATGTCTCTTCCTTGATAATCTTTATTATTATCTAGCAGCTCCTTCACTGATCATTCTTTTAATTAATGAAGGGCCAAGTTATGGAAGAGCAGGCTCAGAATGAAAAATTCACAACAGGTGTTATAACCACAAGAGCCCTTTATTTCATGAAAAGGCTCACAGACAAAATCTCAATGATTTAGTAAGGGCTTGTGAGTGAAGAGGGCTATTTAAAGGTCGGGGGGAAGAGGGCAAAGGGAAGTAAAAGCAGGATCTAGAAAGTTAGGATTGTAGTCAAGAACAAATGTGTATGTGCATTATGTCTATGTCGGCAACTGCATGATGGAGCAGGAGGAAATAGAGGGTTTAATATAGAATAATGAGTTGCTCTGTTTGTGGAGCAAGGTTGTGTCTTAAGGAAAAAGAGTATCTTATCGTATTTGGTGAGTTGAGGGTGCCTTAGCCATGTTGACAAAACAGTCCCAGGAATCTGGCTTCCTTTTGTGCTTGATAAGGTTGACTAAGGGAACAGAATGGACTCCGGTAAAGTTCCCATCATTCCTGACAATGGCTACACCACATCACTATGATATTTGTAAAAGTAGTCTTGGAAGAGAGCCTTTGTTTTCACTGAACTCCATATCATTAGATGAGACTTCTGAAGTGGAGGCTGAATCAGTGCAGAGCTACAAATATGAAAAGGTTTTAAGAGGACCTAAGGAAATGTATGAATAAGAGGCAAACTGAGCCCCAAGCGATGGATGCTCTGTTTAGCAGAGAGACAGGTCAATTTAGATAGAATACATAGGGAAGAGTTCTGAAACAAGAAAGATAATTTGCTGTAGAGGATCAGTTGAGTGGGGGAGAAGGCTCAGAGTGTAAAGTAACATTGGCCAAAACTATTGCCTGACTATTGCATTTGAAGTCTTCCCATCGTGAGGAATTTAGACAGTTTGACTTCTGTCTTTATTTCCTCAGCAATGGGAGTCGTTGCCGAGAAGTTTGGCCCTTGGGAAACTATAGATCTCATTTAGGAGGTACTGTAACATTCAGGGATTTAAGGCACTCAGTACAACGTATCCACAATACCCTTACCAACTGTGTTTTTTTGCTTCTTTTTCTTCTCTGTAAAAGCAGTAGGTAGACCCATAGAGTGAAGGTCATTAGGAGTTTGGGGGAAAGGGAGAAAGAGAGTCATGGCTTTCCTTGGCTAAAGAATCCATTACAAGGTGCTGTGTGTTTCCAGGTTTCTTCCTTGGAGAGCAGGGATTGTCTGATGCTAGGATTATAATCAAAACCTATTCAGTGTGGTAAAACCTGCTAGAACCCATGGGCCTCTGAATGGCCCTTCAGAAACCAGAGAATCTACCTTGACACAAAAAAGCATCAGAATAGAAATTTGGAGCAGATGAGGGGTAGTAGAAGAAATACTCTATGCGCTTAAAGCTTTAGAATAGATGGAAGCAAAGACTTGAAAGGAAACAGTCTAAGATTAGGTCAGCCTGATAGCTGAGGTAAGTTGGAATGAAATAGGAAATCGATATTGTATATTTTCTGTGGGTTGGGGGTCTCAGTTTCACTCTGGTATATAATGTCTGAAGGAAAGTTTTATTTACAAATCAGAACTCCGTACATCTCCTAAAATCTCATACAAAGTAAGGCTTAGCAATGCCCTTGTGACTGGGAACCCTCTGACAGAACCCTCAAAATTGAACACTGCTTTGTGTATGCGCTGTAAACCTTCATTTTCCTCAAAGGGGCCAAGTGAGGGATGATGTCTGGTGGGGAATCAGAAAGCTGTTTGATGTTTCAGGAAGCACTGACGTTCCAGGATGTGGCTGTGGACTTTACCTGGGAAGAATGGGGCCAGCTGGACCCTGCTCAGCGGGATCTCTACAGGGATGTGATGTTGGAGAACTATCAGAACCTGATCTCTCTGGGTAAGGAGAGCTGCTGCCATAACTCACTCTTGTGCTGTCTTTGTTTGCTGGAGGCTGTGAGGTATCCTGAGTGCTCAGCTGAATTTTGTTTTGTGGTAGAGAAAAGAAGGTCCTTTATGCCTCTGGTGTCAAGAGGCGGGATATCTGATCCCTGTTCTCATGACATAAAGTCTGTGGAAAACTAAAAATTTAGAATGTCATTGTGCTATCCTTGATGTGTTTCCTTTCTGATCATTTCCCCCTTGTTCTACGTATTCTTCCTCAAAATTTCAGTGCCTTAAAGTAAAAAAATTCTCACTTAGTGAAAAAGGCAGAATGGGAGTTAGCTTCAAATTTCAGGGTTCAGATGTGAGCTCTCCAGCTGACCTAAGCAACTCATTTGGCTTCTGAGCCTTAGCTTCTTCCTCTGCAAAGTGGGTGTCATATTTATACTACCTCTGAGTAATTTTTGTGAAGCATAAATTGGGTATATTGAAAATTCAAATGATAAAGTGCTAAAAATATATGGTTGTATTTAATAATATTATTAATTATTGTTATCATTGTATTTGACCATGCACCCATATGGTGATCATCCACCCACACTTCTACAGTTTGGAGTGATTCTCCGAGGCACTTTGTACTCCTCAACAGGGAATTTAATGGCTTTTTGGTGCCATGGACCCCTTTGGCAGTTTGGGGAAGCCTATGAATCCCTTCTTAGATTATTAGGTTGCATGTTAAGTGGTGAGCCTCTGTCTTAGCCCTTCACAGTTCATATTCTGTCTACACTGGAATGAGTTGAGATAGTTGAATATTTTTGTCTCCTTATATTCACTTCCTTCCTGCATGAATAGGCCTTCCAGTTTCCAAACCAGACATGATCTCCCAATTGGAGCAAGGGGAAGCACCATGGGCTCTGAAGAGAGAAGTTGCCAAAGCTTCCTGTCCAGGTGAGTGAGTGAGAAGGGAGCGGGCAGAAGGCTATGTAAGCAGCAGCTCAGCAGATTGGAAATGATGAAGAAGGAGCCTTTCTCACAGCAGTCTGAGAATTTAGCCACAGCCCAAGAGAGTTGTCTCCTTGATTACTTTTGGGGATTTCTCCCTGCCTCACTCTCCTGAGCAATCAGCGAGTGCATAAAGATTAGCAAATACATGGGTAGACACTGCAGAGGAGAATTGTTTTGAAGCACAAAAATGGTTTACTGTCTTTGGGGATGTGTTTGGAAAATAACAGCATGTCTGAAAATTAAATAGCAACCCACGCATGGAGGGAGAAGGAAGGGGAGGCCCGGGAAAGGGCAGAGTGAAGAAGCCTGGTCTGGCTACATCAGACGATGCTTGCTTTCTTTCGAGTGGTGCGATCTGAAGTTGACCACCTTGGACTCAATCATACTTCCAGGACTTTTAAATAGCTAGTTGAGGAATTTGTCCTGTATCTTGCAAGTGTGAAGAGAAAAGGAATTAGAGTGTCCATCTCAACAGCTGAATTTAGCAGGGATCTTCCAGGGGTCTTACAGCTTACAGGTAGCTGTAATATGGAAGGCATTGTGCTAAATGCTGGCTGCATCAGAGTCAGAAGCTCTGCTCTTCACGTGAGGAGAGTAATAATAACACTTGGCATAGACAGCTGGGTCATAGTAAAACACTTTGACGAAGATGGGCTTTTATAGCTGGTAAGTTGGGGGGGTGCATTTCAGGCATGGGAGAGCTTGTGGCACAGCTCAGGAACAGGACATGCTAAGGTCAAGAAATAGCTTCCAGGCCACAAATCATTGAAATTTAGAATTAGGAACGATCTTAGCAATGACCTAGGCAAAGTATACCTTAAAAGGAACCCCTGTTACAGCACACTTGTCAATGGGGCATTAGCTTTTTATTCAGCTTTCCAAAGATAGAGATTCAAGGGGAGAAGACAGATTATCGTTGGAATTATTAACTATAGGGTCAGAATTGTGAAAGAGGAAAAGAAAAAGCATGTTCCTAAGGAAAGGTTGCTAGAAGCCAAGTAGAGCATCTTTCCTCTGCTCAGAGACTACTATGTATTGCTGCCTCATCATCTTAGGTGAAAAGACCTCAGTGCACAGGTGCAGTCCAGCTCTGAATCTTTCATCTCCTGCTGGGCACAGCTTGTCCTTGGAGGAAAGGCTGCTAGGGGTCGAGTCGGACATCTTCCAAAAGCAGTTCCTTCTATCTATATTCGAATAAGGCTTCTTTAGTTACTTGCTACCGGTCTAATTTTCCAGCTGGGATATAAAGAACCTCTGTTTCAAAGAAGAGCAAATCTCCCTTTAATTTCAGGCCTCCCATCTCCAGTTGGATCTCTTTTTTGAGGGTAAAGGAGTGCCCCCTTCTATTCAATAATGAATGTTCTCACACCTGGTCATACTCTTCATATCCCAGGGACTGAACTCCTGTAGATCATCATCCAAACCCCATACCTCATCCCCTAACATCCAGTTCTTTGTTCCTATGCCCCAAAGCTAAAGTTTTATCCACTCTACTTAGCCCTTCTTCTGTGCCCTCTGGAATGGTTGTTTCATAGGCAACAAACTTCCCTTCATCTTAAATCTATTCCTTTCCGATCCCTTTCATCTGCTAGCTCTTACTGAAATCTGGATGTCCTCTGATGGCAAAGCTTCCTTGGCTACCCTCTCCAGTACTAGCTGTATCTTCTTTTACTCTCCTCAGCTCACTGGTTGAAGGGGGAGTTGGAATAATAGTTGTTCCCCATTGCTGCATCCATGTTCTTTTTTAATCACTCAGTAATCTCTTTCTTTGAGGTTAATCCTATTCATTTCTACTACCTGATCAGAATTCTCATAGCTGTTGTCTTCAGACCTCCCAGGTCACTCCCCTTCCTTCCTCAATGAGTTCAATACCTGGCTTAAAGTCTTTCTCTTCTCATTTCCTTAACTCCTGCTCACATTAGGGAATGTCAAACAGACCTTGATTCTCCCTTAGACACCCTTAGACACTCAGTTCCTCAACCTACTTATCTTACAGGAGTCACTCTCCCATCCTACCTCCATCCCACACAAAGATGATTATACCCTTGCCTTGCAATCATCTACAAATGTACTACTTCCACCTTCAAGATCCCTTTATCTGACCATTGTCTATTGGTTTTCACCTCTCTATTACAATTGTCCTGTTCATCTTATCATATACCTATCCCATGTCTCTCCCATCCTGGGAAAAACTCTCATTGGTCCTTCCATACCCACTATTGTCCTGTGTCTCTTCTGCCTTTGGTGCTTAAATTCCTTAAAAACACTGTTTAACACCAGGTGCCTTCACTTTTTCTCCTGTCACTTTCTTTTAACCCCTTTCAGTCTGACTTTCACCTTATCATTTCACTGAAACCTCTCCTCAAAGTTACTTCTGCAATCTCGTAGTTGCCAAATCTAATGGTCCTTCTTCAGTCCTTATCTTCCTTGACTTTTCAGCAGCCTTTGATACTCTCTCCAGTTTCTGGTTCACAATTATCACTTAACTGACCACTCATGTGCTGGATCCTTCTCCAGATCACTCTTACACATGTGTGTATGAGCACATATGTATATCTATATACACATTTATTATTTTAAATTTATTTTTCATTTTTATTATAGGTATCATGGGTATTCCATAAGGTTCTCTCCTGGGCCCTATTCTCTCCTCCTTCTGTACTACTTTCCTTGGTGACCTCATCAGCTTCCATAGATAAAACTACTATCTCTATGCTAATGATTTTCAAATCTAACTTTTCTGTCTCTTTCTCCATGTTGATCTCTAATCTTGAATCTCTGATTGCATTTCACACATCTAGAACTGTATGTCCAGCCTCAGATGATTATGCCCAAAATTCAATTCATTATTTCCCCCCTTAAAACCCCCTCTTTGTCTCTTACCTTCCTTATTACTATAGAGGACATCACTGTCTTCTCAGGTTCCTCCCACTTACAGCCTAGGAGTCATCCTGCAGTTCTCATCGCCTCACATCCAAGCTGCTCCTAGAACCTGTCGTTTCATCTTTATATGTCCCTTTCTCCTTTTACATTGCCATCACTCAAGTGCAGACCCTCATCACCTGAGTGCAGACTCTCATCACCTCACACCTTGATTATTCTGATTCAGATCTCTCCTTATTCCACTCTAATTCATTCTCCGTTCAGCCAGTAAATTGACTTTCCTTAACACAGGTACAATCTTGTCATACACATGGTCTCTCTCTTTTTCTGTGTGTGTGTGTGTGTGTGTGTGTGTGTGTGTGTGTGTCTTTTCTTTTTTTCTTTCTCTCCTCTTTTTTCTCTTTCTCATACGTTTCATTACTCAGTAAAATTCACTGGTTCCCCATCAATGCCAGGATCAAATACAAATTGCTCTTGCATTCACAGCCCTTAATATGGGTCCTTCTCCTTGCCTCCCATCCCCCACCAGCCTTTCTAGTCTTTTTGTATCTTACTTCCCATCACATATCCTTTGATCAGTGATATTAGCCTTCTTGTGTTCCATGAACAAGATGCTGTACCTCTTGGTTCTGGGTGTTTTCTCTGGCTGTCCCCTATGCCTGAAATGGTTTCCTTGCAAAATCCAAAAGCTTTTTCCAATCCCTTTTAATTCTTTCCTTCCCCTTTAAAATTATTTCCTATTTACTCTTTATATATTATGTACCTATTTGTTTACTTGTTGCCTCCCCCAATTAAGATTGTGAAATCCTTGCTTCTTTTTGTTTCCCTAGCACTTAGCACAGTGCTTGGCACATAGTAGCTGCTTATTAAATATTTATTGGCTGATAAAGAAGCTGTAAAGCTAAATGAAGCAAAATTCCTCACTGCTCTCAAGAAATAGATAATCTAATAAGGATGATTAAAATACATAAAAATCATAATTCAAAATCGACATGAATAAAATAGAGGTACAAGTAATGTATTATTGATAATTGAGTACTATTCCTCTTATAATCATTTAGTTAACTTCATTAGTTTGAATCTTTATAATTCATTTTTAGCAGGACTTAGATGTCTATAGTTACACTTTTATATATCATATATCAGGGTACTTAAAACAGGCATAAGCTTAAGATTGGGAATCTCCAGTAGAAAAAAAATAGCCTAGAGTTGTAAAAACAGGCAGAGCCCTCAGAGGAAAGGTGATTCATGGGACAAATGTACTACTTCTCATCTGTTTTCTCAATGCAGTGAGATCTTCCTTTTTATGCTGTTACCTAGAAAATCCTTTTTTTTTTCCCTTTCAGATTGGAGAACTAGACACATGACCAAGGAATTGAATTCAAAGCAAAATATATCTGATGAAAAATCATCCCAGGTAACAAGGGATGATCCTGAGGAGTTGGTCAAGGATTGGGAGTATGATGGCAGATTTGAGATGGAACAGCAAGAAAACTTAGAGAGAGATTCAAGGCAAGCACTAATCATACACCAGAAAACCCCTAATACAATGAAAGAGATTACATTTCGGAGAAATTATAATCCGGGGTCAATCCTTGTGAGACAACAAGCTGTGCCTGTAGAAAAGAGTTTGTATCAACATGACACACGTGAAAAGACCCTGAAAAAGTTGTCTGACCTAATTAAACGTAATAGAATTTCCTCAGGGAAGGAATCTTATAAATATAACAAATGCAGTAAAGCTTTTAGTTACCAATCAGATATTATTCAGTATCCCGAAGTACCCGTTGAAGAGAAATCCTACACATGTAATGAATATGAAGAAGACTTCAGTCAAAGTGAATACCTGACTCAACAACAGAGAAATCATATTGGAGAGAAGACCTATAATTATGTTGAATGTAGGAACATCTTTAGTCAAATGGCGTACCTTACTAACCAGGAGACAATTGATACTGGAGAGAAATCCTATAAATACAGTGATACTGGGAAAACCTCTGATGGCTCATCTCTTACTAAACCTCAAAGGGTTCATACAGGAGAAAAATCCTATAAATGTGAGGAGTGTGTGAAAGTTTTCAGTAACCAGTCATCTCTTATTCACCACCAGAGAATTCATACTAGGAAAAAAAAGTATGATAAATGTGGGCAAGCCTTCAGTCAAAATTCATCCCTTTCTGAACATGAAAGAAATGCAGGAGAGAAAAGTTACACTTATAATGATCATAGGAAATCCTTCAGCCAGAGAGGACGTCTTAATAGACAGAGAATTAATACTGGCACATTTAGATGTAATATATGTGGAAAAGCTTTTAGCACCAGTTCATCCTTTATTCAGCATCAGGTCTCCCATGTTGGATCTAATCCTAAATGTAATACAGTTGGAAATGCTTTTGGACCGACCACTAGCCTTATTAAGCGTCAGAAACGTGTTAAAGGAGAGAAGCCTTATCATTGTGATGAATGTGGGAAAACATTTAGCCAAGGTAGGTGCCTTATTCAACATCAGAGAATTCATACAGGAGAAAAACCTTATATATGTAATATATGTGAGAAGGCCTTTACCCAAAGGGGAAATCTTATTAAACATAAGAGAATTCACACAGGAGAGAAACCCTATAAGTGTAATGAATGTGGACAAGCCTTCAGCCAGAGCTCATCCCTTACTGAACATCAAAGAATTCATACTGGTGAGAAACCCTATCATTGTAATGTGTGTGGAAGAGCTTTTGGTCAGGGTAGGAGTCTTACTCAACATCAGCGAATTCATACTGGAGAGAAACCCTATAAATGTACTAAGTGTGGTAGAGCCTTTAGTCAGGGTAGAAATCTTACCAGACATTGGAGAATTCATACTGGAGAGAAACCCTTTAAGTGTAACGAATGTGGGAAAGCTTTTAATCAGAGGGAGCATCTCACTAAGCATCATAGATTTCATACTGGATAAAGCTGTTCTAAACATAGTAGAAAAGTCTTCACCCAAGTATAAACTTTATAAAATGCTCACAAATGAATACTAGAAAATCAGTACTTACAAGTGTATTAAACATAGGAATACCTTCAGCCAGAATTCATAACTTACCGAATATCGAGTAATTCATCTAGGAAAATGAATTTAGTTTTTAAGTTTAATGAATGTGAAAAAAATTTTAGGCAATTTTAGAAGCTTTTGTACCTTATTGAACATCAAATAATTGAAAAATGGATTTTTTTAAAATTTAATAAACATCACCCTCCTCCCAAAAAACCCCCAAACCTTTAGTCAATCTAGAATCCCTGTTCAGTATCAGAAAACAGATGCTAAAGAGAAACTATATATGTAATGAATATAGAAAGAATATCAGTATCAGACCATCCTTTACTATAAATTGATATTCATAAGAATGAAAAGCATAAATGAAATTACTATAAAGCCAGCTGTGTTTTAAGTTCTCATAATAGACTTCAAATTAGAGTTATTCTGTATGTACCCACAGTTCTCGCTTTATATGAAGACCTTTCCATTTTTTACATTATTTAATGTTTTGCCAGTTACATGTAAAACAATTTTTAACATCTATTTTAAAACTCTGAATTCTAGTTCTCTTTATTTCTTCCTTCTCACCCCTCCCCCACTGAGAAGGCACATGTGAAGTTACGCTAAACATTTCCATAAAAGTAATGGGAAAGAAAACATAGATTTCCTCCCTGTCCCTTGGGGAAAAAAACCCCACAAAAACTAAAGTTTTAAAAATATGCTTCAATCCATATTCAGACATAAATCCTTTTCTTTGGGTATAGAGATTTTCATTATACATCCTTCAGAATAGTGCTAGATCATTATATTACTGAGAAGAGCAAAATCATTCACACCTAATCATTGAACAAGAGTGCTATAGTTATTTGATAGGAAAAGGATGTCTAGGGGCATCTAGGTGGCGAAGTGGATAGAGCACCATCCCTGAAGTCAGGAGGACCTGAGTTCAAATCTGATCTCAGACACTTAATACTTCCTGTCTGTGTGACCCTGGGCAAGTCACTTAACCCCAATTGCCTCAACTTAAAAAAAAAAAAAAAAAGAAAGGAAAGAAAGGAAAAAGATGTCTCTATCTGCATTTGACTATCATCCATAACTATTTAGATTTAGAAAATAACCAGAAATTCCTGTCCTTCACTTTATTGGACAGTAGTTCTCTTTTTAACTCATATGTCTGAATGCAGATTTCTTTTGGAATTCTTTATGTAAAGTCAAATCTGTTAAATGTGAATTTATGTAAAGCAAGAACGGTCTGCTTTTTTTTATACACTTAACGAAAGATTTGTCGTTCAGTGTTTGATGAATTAAACTTGTTACTTGAGGTATCAACTTGTCTCATGTACGATAACTTTTTACAGGCCTGAGGTATGCTGGTGAAAAATGTGAAATAACAATTATTAAACTCAGTTACCTAGTTCTCCTGAGCCCAGTCTGGAGAAGCATCCTCAGGTTTTGTGTATTTAATCACAGAACTAGTTGGAGTAACAGGTGAGCTAGAGAAATAGGAAGTAGAAGTTTAACTGATAATTTATTCCCTTGGAATTTAGCGTCTAAAATAGTGGTTAGTCTGACACATCTAACTGTATTGCAAAGTCCTATGTACAGGTAGAAGAGCTATCCACTTTGTGGCTGGATTCACTCCCTGCCCTCACAGTCTTCACCCGTGAATGACCAATTAAACCCTAAACTATTAACTACCTTAAATCTCTCGTTCCCTTGTCCTATTTCAGCTTTGCCCTGCCAAATCCCAGCCCTGAATTATTCTCCCTATCTGCTTCTTTGGGTCTTTTCAACCACCCCAATGTGGTTTGCTACAAATTTCTTGTGTCATTTCAACTAGAGCAATGCCGATACATGCCCACATCAGTGCCAACACTCCTCCCTGACTGGCTATCATTCTTCCTGCATTGTTGCAACCCTTTTCTTTGCTCATGCTTCCTTCTCTCCCATTTTTTTATCCCATACCTTCTATTTAACTGAAAAGAAATGGCTGACTATTTTGACCTTCCTCTTTTTCTCCATACCATACTGCCAAATTTCTTTTCATCCTCCCTGATTTTTTCCACCTATACATCAATATCTGAAAAAGAGATGACCCTTCTTTCCAGGACTTATTCCCTCCTATTTTCTTTGAAAGCTTTCTTTTTCATTCTCTCACCTTTAATTCTCCTTATCTGCTGGTTCCTTTCCTACACACATCCTCAAGTTTTCCCCATCTTTTTAAAGTCTTTATTTGTTCCCATTATCTCTTCAAGCTTTCATTCTATAGTGTTCTTCTCTTGTATGGCCAAATTTCTGAAAATGATCATTTATGCTAGTTGGCTTCAGTGGTCACTCCTTAAATCCTTGCACACTTTTGATATCTGAACTGAGGCTGCTTTCTCCAAGTTTATCAAAGAAACCTTACTTGCTAAATCCAGTGCCCTTTTTAAGGCCTCATTCTTTCTTACCTCTGCAGACTTTGATAAGTCATTTTCTCCTCTTAGATCTCTTAAAATCTTTGATTGTCTTCCTTGTTTGTCTCCACATCCCTTTTTATTTTCTTTGCTAGATCATCATCCTTTTCCCTCTTATTAGCACTCTTTCTCTTTTTTATAATGTCTTGCCGGGTAAGGCCATCTCTTCTTATGGGTTCAATGATCTTTATGTAGATGACTACCAAATCTACATATCCATCCCTGTTCTAACTCCTGAACTTCAGTTCCATCTGTCCACCAGGATGTTTTATAGTTAACTCAAACTTAGTTTGTGCACAGCTCTTATTTCCCCCTAAATCCATCTTTCCTCCGGTTCAATAAATAGTACTTTTTCCTTCCCAGGAAGTAGCTTTTATGTATCCAGGTATTTTCTTTAAAAGGCAAAACTAAGCTTAGTTGGCATTAGAAAAGGGGGCCTGGGAAAGCTGAGACCATTTTACTTGACTCCATTCTGCCCTAAAGAAAGACTAGACCTTTAAAGTTCTTTTTTGCATTGCCTTCATTGACTATAAGAAAAAGCAACCTTTTCTTAAAAGATTTTAAAACCAGCTGTTTCTAAAGCCTAAGAGGTAGTGGCCTATTGTGAAGAAAATTTGAACTAACCTTGTGCCCTTGCTTCTAATCCTGGCCCTGGCTCTATGACTTTGAGCAAGTTACATCTCCTCCCATGGCCTCCTGAAAAATCAGATTATTGGAATAGATGAAATGAAAGAGATTTGTTGAACTTGCTTGGAAAGTAAATTCCAAATGAGGCTGAAATCAAGAGCTGTAGCTCCACGTCCATGAACCCCAAGATTCCTTGGAGCCTCTTTTTTTTGGTAGGAAGTACAGAGGGATTGTCCACATTCTCCCAAAAGTTTGCCCCAAATGATCCACTCAATGTGCCTACAGTCTTTCTTGCTTTTTTGTAGATACTGCGAAGCTTTTAATAAAGTATTGTGGCTGTTCTTTTGTCCTCCTTCACGCTTTCCATAAACTAGCCCATCTTCTCCTTTTCCTGTAATGCTGATCCTTGAGGACATCCTCTTTGGAGTTTTCATTGTTTAGATGCTGTGGCCTGCTACTGTTAATCCTGCACTCTCTATTGACCTCTGTGTGAAACATATTTGGCCCTTCAAAGACAATGATGTACCATTAATTGTGAAATAATAAAGCCATAGTCCATCATGAAAAATTGCTTTCAAATGCCTGCTGGTTTTCTAATAATGCTTTCATCAAGAATGAGTCAGAGATTTTCTGTTGACAGAAGAGTTGGCATAGTCATCAATAGTTAATGATGTTTTAATCATCTTTGTATTAACAAAGTTTGAGATTTTTTCTATGTTTTTGGAATATTCTCCTGATTTTAGCTACATGATGCATCAGTCCCTCAAATGCTTTCACAGTTGTATTGTCTCCAGCACACATCCCCTTTAAATAAATGTGCTCAAATCTTACTGCTTTTCCATCTTTATTCTCTTTATTGCAATTTCTACCTCCTCTATAAGCATCTTAGGCACTGTGATGTCAGACTCTGAGTGTGATGACCTGCTGTTCATGATGGTGAAAACAATTTATTGAAATGTTTTTGCATATCTTTATCATTTTTCTTAATTGCACTTGTGATGTCTTTGTTTTAGTTGGATATCCTGCCAATCTTTCTTTAAACTGGTTTTATCCTCCATTTTTTTCTTTGCTTTATAAGCCCAATACTGCCCATAATTGTCATTCTTTGTAAGATTTTACAGACAGATTTATGTTTTCAATATTTCTCATTCAGTCTTTGGCAGCCATCTCTCCATTTGGCACTCGTCCAAAGAAATCTAACCACCAAAACCAATCTGATTCTAATATAGGTCCTGGGTCGAGCCCCATTTGGTCATTGTTTGAGTCCTGATAGACTCAGATTGAATGTAAATAGCTAGTTGGTTTTTGTCCTTCATTCTGGAAGAGGACCAAAATTATCTCACTGTGTTAGTCGAGTTACGGTGTGTCTGACTGGCTGATCAGACCAATGTGAGCTCAGAATGCTCTGCCACAGGTTGGACACACGTAGTCCACATAAACATCTGAGGTAGCTTTTCTGATTTTGTACGCTTCACATTTCCTTTGGGCTACTTCAGTTCTACTTTGCTCATAGAGCATAGCACCTTCTCTGATAAGAGTACACCATGCTGGGCGGTCCTGTGTCTGTCTCCCATGTCATACAGTTGATTCTAAATGGATCTCCACATTGATAATGAGGTTGCCACACGTTTTGTCAGAATGTTTGGGAGACTCCAAATGCAAGTGTAGGAGAGGAGAGGGATTAGACTGACTACCAAACTGAAAGTCTCCAGAGCCCTTATGCTGACCTCATGGTTTTACACCTCTGAAACCCGGACAGTCTCCCAGCGCCTGCCAGGAAACTCAGTTGCTTCCATTTGGATTGTCTTAGGAAGATCTGAAGATTGCCCACAGGATAAGAGATCAGACATGGAAGTCCTTTCTCGAACTAAACTTCCCAGCATTCCAACTTTCCTGCAGAGAGCTCAACTCCATTAGGCTGGCCACATTGTTTGTATGCCAAATGTATGCTTACCAAAAAGATTATTTTATGGAGAACTCACACAAGGCAAGTGCTCACAAGGTGGTCAGAAAAAAACAATACTAGAATACTTTCAGAGTATCTCTAAAGAACTTTAGAACTGATGTAAATAGTAGTCATTTCTGCTTTGGTCAGAAATCCTGAGGGTTGCCCCCTCTCAGATTCTTTAATTTATTCACATTTCTTTGGACTAGGTGAAAGAGGAGATTCTTTGCCTCCATGGCTACCTAGCCTTAATCACTGAATGGGTGTGGCCACAGTCAAGTTAAGATTTGTTGAAGACCTTAGTTTAAAAAGGCCAAAGTTCTACCATTTAATCCATAACCATCTCCAGTCTGGAGATCTGTCTCTGGTTACTGATGGCTCTGGAGGGGAAAATGAGGGAAGTGACCTTGCACAGCCCTCCATCACTTAAATCCAACTCACTCACATGTCATGGCTTCCCTTCCCTGATGTCACTCACTGGCCTCTTCAAGAATGAAGGACAAACAACAACTCCATTTGGCAAGCAATTTAGTTGTTTGCTGACTAAGCATTTCTGGGCTCTTCTGGTTGTCCATTGCAATTAATTTACATCAGTTAAACCTCTGAATGAAATTCTAATTGGTATTGATGTCATTTCTGTTGTCTTTTTCTTATTTCTAAATTTTATTTTATTTTTCTTTTTACTTTTTATGCTTCAGTCTTTATTCAGACAACAACAGTAATTTCTCTGGGTCTGGATACCATTTTTTCATAAATCCTTGAGAGTTGTATTGCTGAGAATAGTTGTCTTTCACAGCTGATCATCTTACAATATTGCTATTATTTTGTACACAATACATTTTACTTTGCATCAGCTCAAGGAAGACTTTCCAAGTTTTTCTGAGAGGCTCCTTCTCATCATTACTTATAGCACAATAATATTCCATCATAATCACATGCCACAGTTTGTTCAGCCATTCTCCAATGGATGAGTATATCTTTAATTTCCAATTCTTTGCCCCCAGAAGAACTGCTATAAATAATTTTTGTACATATAATTCCTTTTCTTTTTTGTTTTCATTTCTCTTGGGATAGTGGTTTTGCTAGGTCAAAAGGTGTGTATGTATGGTTTTATAGCCTTTTGAGCATAGTTCCAAATTGTTCTACCTATGGTTGAATCAGTTCACAGTTCACAACTCCACCAACAGTTCATTAAGGTCTCATTTTTCCCACATCCCCTTCATTGTTTGTCATTTTTCTTTTCTGTTAACCTTCCTGTTAACCAATCAATAGGTATTTGATGGTATTTCAGAATTGTTTTAATTTGTATTTCTCCCATCAGTAGTGATTTAGAGCATTTTTCCATATGGCTACAGACAGCTCAAATTGCTTCATCTGAAAACTTACTATCTTTTGATCATTTATCAAGTGAGTAATTTCTATATTTTCTATATTTCTATAACTTTGACTCAGTTCTCTATATATTTGTGCTCATTTCTAAATTTTCAGTACTTTGTTTAATTAAGAAATAAATCACTTTAATTGTATGCCACATTTCATTAAGGTAGCTAGATAGTTCAGTGAATACAGGACTGGGTCAGGAGTCAAGTGAACCTGAGTTCAAATGTGACTTTCAATACTTATTAACTCTGTGATACTGGACAAGCCACGTAACTTCTCTTTGTCTCAGTTTTCTCATTTGTAAAATGGGGATAATATTAGTATTTACCTCCCAGAGTGGTTGTGAGGTTTAAATGACATTTTAGTTGTAAAGTGCTTAGCACAGTGCTTGGCACATAGTAAGCACTATATAAATATTAACTATTATCATTATTCATTATTTTTCTTACTATTTTTCATTTCACTTTTTTACAATTCTAATCTTAGCCCTAAAAAATCAATGGACTTCTACACACAGCTGACTCAGGGACAATTCCCATGTCAATAACAAATCTTTTCCTGTCTTTGAAGATGTAATCGTTTTCAATCTTTATGATATTTGCCATGCCCAGTTCTTCCACTCTTTATATTTTTTAAAGACATTCTTCATTATGTTGATGATGAACAGTTTCCATTTAATCTACAAATCTTTGCCATTTCTCATCCTTTCTTCTGGAACTACTTTTTTATATATTTATCCCCATCTTCACATTTTCTCACCTTTGCATTGAAGCCACCAAATATCAGACAGTATAATCAAATTTGACTGGAGGGTCTTATCAAATTCTTTGTAGATTTGCTCTCTTTTTTGTCCTTAGCTATAGACTTTGGTGTATGTAAACTGTAGTTATTTCACAGTGGTCTTTTTTGTTTTCAATACCTATCTCACGACAATATAAAATGGCAACTCAATTGAAATAATGTAGGGTTTTTTTCAATTACTTCTGTACACCAAACCCACTCTGCTATCACTATTATTTATCTCTCCAAGGAATACCTATGAGCCTTCCTTCCATTCAGCTCTAGTTTCCTTTTTCTGGTTCCAATTTCAAAGTAAAAAATTTCAAAGCTGAATGATTCTTTGACCAGGAATCTAGCAAGTTCTATTTTTCTTCCTCATTATGGCACGAATAAGGGCCAGAAAAATGGCAGGTTCTACCAAAGGTTTTGCAGATATCCCTGCCACAAACTAAGCCCCCATGTGGCTCATTTTAGATGACACATTACCAGCAGAATAGACATCTGGTTATGAGGGGGTTTTCTCCTTTCTGCACTGACGGTAGCACAGTGTCAATAGACAGACTGTTAGCATTCATTCAGGATTTAAAAAAAACAAATAAACCAGTACTGGAATGGAAGTTTTCCTTATTCTTAATTTAAAATTTACTTGAAATTTATATGCAATAGAGTAATAGAATCATTCCCACTAAAAACAAGTACAGAACAGGTTCCCTTTCACTGTTTCTGTTTGACACAATTTTAGAAATGTTACCTATAGGAATAATGTGTGGGAGAAAAAATTTTTTAATGCACTTAATAATGAAGAGTCCAGACAAAACTCTTGTTGCAGATAGTGTCACTGATATTAGCCAGATAGCAAAACTATAGTTGAGAAAGAATATTACAGTTCTTCACATCCAAAAGCATGTATTTGGGCCAATGGCTTTCCATAGCATGGACTCTTCCTTGATTCGTACAATAATAAAGCACTGAGCCCTTCCTTAGGGAGGTAGTTATTAGTATAGATTATATTATATATTAACACAGTCTGCCTTTTTATTACTCCTTCTGAACTCACCTTTTGACTGTGCAGACCATATATAAAGTTGTGGTGCAGTAATAGGGTATACTTTAATCCCTTTGGATGTCTTCCACACTTCACCCCATACTCTTTAATGTTAAAAGCTCTGTAAGATTTGAGGTAATGAGTTACAATTTATGGTTTAGGAAGGTGGTATCAGACTCAATAGAAATGGGTCCCTGTTGACCACATATTGACTTAGAGAACCATAAGTTGACATTACCTATATTGTATTTTTATTTATTTTGTTAAACATTTCCTAATTACATTTTAATTTGGTGTGGCTGCACTGGGGAATTAAGAACATCTATTCTCATATAAAGAGTGCTGAACTTAGAGTCAGTAAGTTTAGCTTTGAATCTGGGTGCTGATATCAGCTAGGTGACAATGAGCAAACCAAGTCACTTTGCCTCAGATAAAGTACCCTAGCTTCCTCTTGTATAAAATGAGGATACAAATATTTGCACTATCTATTTACTTCACAGGATTGTTGTGAGGAAACCTCTTTGTAAACCCTAAATAAAGCACTTTAAAAATGTAATTTTTTGTTTGTAGTTTTTTTCAGGGGAGGGGAAAGCCCTAAGAAAAATCTCTCTCTCTCTCTCTCTCTCTCTCTCTCTCTCTCTCTCTCTCTCTCTCTCTCTCATTCTCTCTCTCTCTCATTCTCTCTCTCTATATATACATATATATATATATATATATTTTCTTTCTTCTCTCTCTTTCCCCTTTTAAAATATATTAAAATATATATATTTCTATTTTCATTAAAAAATCTGTTTAGCAGAGTGCTCAATTCTAGCTTGAACCATATATAATTTGGTCAGCATTCTGAATAACAAAACAGTCTCATAAGGATGGTAATAATCCATTCTTCAGAACTCAATTATTGCATAAGCTTCACTGCCATAATTGAGGTTGTGAACCTGCCAACTCATGTCCAAACTCTAGCTTTACTGTGCATTGAATTATTAACTTACTTTTGGGATTTTTATATTTAATGTAGTGAGAGTGCATGATAGTCACTTCCCCTCAACATCATAACATTTCTGCCCAGAAATGGAATGAAATGGGAAATCATTAAGTATATACCTAAGCATTATGCTAAACCCTGAGTAATACAAATAGGCAATGAAGACAGTCCTTTCTTTCAAGGAAATCACATAATTGGGAAAGAAAACATAAAAATGAGTTCACGATCTTATTTAGATCGTGGCAGATGGAAAAGCCAAATAATATCAATGTACTGGGAGAGGAAAGAAGCCTGCCCTGCAGTCCTCCATAAAATGAAGGCTTCAAATGCAACTTAGAACTCAACAATGGAAGAATGAGGTGAGTCTTAAAAAGAGATTTTCCTTTGGGGATGGGGGAGTAATTTCTTTAACATTTTTTTCTTAATTAAATATTTTAACATTCATTTAAAAAAATTTGAGTTCCAAATTCTCTCCCTCTCCTCTTTCCTTTAGAAACCAATCAGTTTGATGTAGATTACACATGTGTAGTCATGCAAAACATTTCCATATTAGCCATGTTACAAAAAAAGATCCCAAACTCCCAAGAATAAGAGAGTAAAAAAAGTATACATCAATCTGCATACAAACAATATCACTCTTTTTCTGGGGTTGATAGCATTTATCACCATAAATCCTTCAGAATTGTCTTAGATCCTTGCAATCCTGAGAATAGTAAGTCATTCACAGTTGATTATTGTACAGTGTTGCTGTTACTGTGTACAGTATTTTGGTTCTGTTCATATCACTTTGCATCAGTTCATGTAAATCTTCCCAGGTTTTTCTGAAAGCATCCTGCTCAGCATTTCACAATAGTACTCCATTACAATCCTACACAACTTGTTTAGCCATTCCCCAGTTGATGGGCATCCACTCAGTTTGCCACCATAAAAGAGCTGCTAGCATAATAATTGTGGAAATATGTATAGAAGAATTGTTTAACATACACTGGATTACTTACTATCTAATGTAGAGGAGAGGGGGAACGGAGGGAAAAACCAATTTGGAACACAAGGTTTGCAAAGGTGAATGCTGAAAACTCTGCATGTATTTTGAAAATAAAAAGCTGAAAAAGGGGGCAGCTAAGTGGCACAGTGGATAGAGCACCAGCCCTGAAGTCAGGAGGAGTTCAAATCTGGTCTCAGACACTTAATACTTCCTAGCTGTGTGACCCTGGGCAAGTCACTTAACCCCAATTGCCTCAGGGGAAAAAAGCTTTAAAAAGCTGCTATAAATAATTTTGTACATATAGGTCCTTTTCCTTTTTCTTTGATCTCACAGAGAGATATTCTAAGTTGCAGAGATGAGTGGATATTTCAGGGCAACAAGGTCCCTGGAAATAAGGGAATTTCCAGGAATGGACAGCTATAAGGTCATGGTTTGAAGCTAATGTGAATGGACAGGAAATACACCTATCAACAGATTTATAAAAGAAATGTGCAAAGATGAGAAACAAACCAAGTAAGAGAAAATGAATATAAAAGCATGACAAGTTCTATAAAAATGTCAGGATAGCTAAAGCTCAGAAAGGGCTGAGGCTAGCAGAGGATGTTAAAGATTACAAAAGGGGCTTTTAAAATTATATGGAAAGGAAAAAAAGGATTGAAGAAGAGATAAGACCTTTCCTTTGGGTGGCTAGGACAGAAATAACAAAGAAGAGCTACCAAAGTCTTATTGTCGTCTATTTTCTCTGCAAAGAAAGATAACCTTTACATTGGCAATACTAGACTAGAAATGACCATCAGGCAGTTGATGCTCAAGATAAGCTGCCTTTGATGAAATTCAAGTCATCCCAGTTGAGATGAAAGGCATCTTTAATCTTGAACGAACTGGCAGGTCTGATTGTCAAGCTACTATCAGTGAGAGATGAAAAAACATGGAAGACGAGAGGTACCCTAAGATTGGAGAAGGGTAAATATCCCGATTTTCAAAAGGAAAAGAATAGAATCTGCAAATTAGAGGCCTATCAATTTGATTTGAATTTCAGGGGAAATCCTTGATCAGTTCATTAAGGAAATGATGGGGGAATATCTAGAAAGGGAAATGTAATGACAGAGCAAGGCTAGCTTTTGTCAAGAGCAAATGATGCCAAAATAACCTCATTTCCTTTTTCCCACAGGATTATCAAGCTAGTAGATGAGAGGAATGCATTGAATTTAGTTTCTTTTATCTTAGCAATAAAACATGTCACATTCTTCTGGAGACAATAATATAATTAGACAGTTTTGGAACTTGTTCATTGGGACCAGAGAGTCCTTTGTTAGTGTGGGAAGAAGCCTTTAGTGAAGTACCCCAGTGATCTGTGCTTAGAAGGTACAAAGGGCAAGACAAAGAAAGAAGGGAATTACAGTATCTGTATGGTGCAGACTCTGAGTCTACTGTCTCAACTCCACTTGGATTAGAAGGTTTGCATAGGGTATCCCTGAGGAATTGGAGGGCTTTTCTTTGTAGTGCTGTTGTTCATGAGTTCTCATCCAGCATCTTTCCCCCTATATCAATTGACTAATGCTAATTAACTTTTACAAGAGAATATTTACTCAGCAATGATCAATGCATATGACCAAAGCATAGTCTACATGGGGCAATGGGCTCATAGGAGTGGTTAAAATGTATTAGTGAATAAAATATTGGTTAAAAATGTTCCCCTCTCCCCCATCAAGTTTACTTCTGAGTGTGGCCTAGCTGATGGATTCCTTACTTGCAAGGCTTCATTGCCCTCCCAGGTTCCAGGAAAAGTCCCAGAATTCACCAAATTGGTGACATGATACTTATTATGACTTTGGATAAGGACAAAGAGAATTTGTCTTGTACCCCACGTGATGGGCACAGGTCATCCACTCTATCCCCAGGCCTTGTGACTAAGAGTTCTACTTGCCAAGAGTTGATAGGTCATTTTGGCTGACACTTCTGTACTTAATATGGGATGACTTGCTTATACCTCCCCCCACTCAGCTAGGGAAGAAAAGGATAGACAGGTGAACTGTCCTTCCCAAACCAATTACCATTTGGAAAGTGGGTGGCACTTACATTTTATACCTTGTCTGTAGCCCTTTCAATTTCTATGCTGTCTTTTTGTCTTTTAAAAATAATCAGGCTGTTGGTGAACATCCTTCTTTGTATTATTAATGATGGTAGGGATAGACATTAAGAGCTTCATTTCCTTGGCCCTTTAAGAGAGAGGAGATATTGTTACCTTCCAACAAGCTGAACCTTGAAGAAGGTTGTGATAAGAAATGAGCTACTTTTGTATTTTGTCAAGAAAAAGTATATTGTAATAAACCTCAAGTTTAAAGATAGAGAAGCCCTTTAGGTAAAGATAAGCCCATGTAGGAAAGCCCTTGATTAGGAAGAAGACTGAATAATAGGGGGGAGTAGGCTGCTGGAATTGGGTGCCACTGTTAACTTTGTCCCTGATGCAGGAAATACATCATGTAGCACAAAAGCCAGTTTCTCATCATTAATAATGTTATTAATAATAACTATTAATAATAATAATTTTCCCTAGGACTTCTTGATTCATGCTACATAATTCTTGTATGGTTACATATAAAAATTGGAGTAATTAAAAGATATATCTAGCTTTGACACAGGGTATAGTAAAAATGATGAACAACTTCATAATTAAGGAACTAAGTTAGACTAAGGAATAGCTGAGGAGACTGGGATATGATTACCACAAGGATTATCTCAGTATAAACAATGGCAAATGTGAGGAATATGTAGAATGAAAAGGATCCTAAATAACCCAAAATGAATCATTCAGAATCATACTATTTAAATGTATAAAATTTAAATGATCTGAAAAATTAAAAATAGATGGGAATAGTTGATTGTTAGAGGGACTATAGAGAGAGAATAATAAATTGATGGTGGAGCTATGCTTTGGCTCAATCACACTGGAAAGTCATTTAGAGTTATTCTAAGAAAGTGATTAAAATGTTTATTCTTTTAAGCTAGAGATTCCATCGCAGGACATGTTCTGGAAAAGGAAGTCAAATAAAATGTGATATATATCAAATTATTCACAGTAGGACATTTTGTAGTGGTAAAGAGCTGGAAATGAAGTATTTACCTAGTAGCTAAACAAATTGTAGCACATGAATGTAACTATTACTGTGCCATAAGAAAAGATGAATTTAGAGAAACATGAAAGATTGTACATTAACTGACACAAAGTAATATTATCAGAACAAAGAAAATGATATACAAGACTATAGCTATATGATTACATAAAACCGTGAGATTACTAGATGGCACAGTGGAGCTAGAGGATGAAATCTGGAGTCAGGAAGACCTGAGTTTGGCTACAGACACTAATTCAGTGATTTAACCTCTGTCTGTTTCCTTATTTGTACATTAAGGAAGTGATAAGAGCATCTACTTCCCAAGGTTGTTGTGTGGATCAGAAGAGAAAGTGTGTGTGTGTGTGTGTGTGTGTGTGTGTGTGTGTGTAAGTTGTTGAGAGTTGCTAATTAGTTATTTCACATTTCATATCTACCAAGTATAGCATCATCAGATGCTAAATGTGATCTCTCTGGTGTTTTTTTTTTCCCCTATGCTTCCTTTCCCACTAACTCTGCTACAATTCTTGCACAGGTAGTCTCAGAACTGCCTGATATAGACATTTTCCCTTCTTTTCAGCACTTGTCACTACTGCCAGTGGGAAATGCTACTGCCATGACTTTTCCCTGAGGGCCCTGTACCAAAGGAAATAAGACAGGTACAGGAAGGGAAAAAGAAGGCACAGCTATCCCTCCATATCATGACTTTCCCTGTTGTGGTTTTGATATATCGTGGGTGAGCATAAAAAAAAAATTAAGTGGGAATTTTGGGGGAGTTTTGCAGAAGTCACAGATGACATGTGAAGGTCACAGATGACACAGAGCCTATGACCAAATACTTAATTCAAATTTTACAATAAGGTACTATAAATACCCCATAAAAGAATAAGAAAAATTTCAGACTTGTGAGAAATGACTATTTCTCTTACATTTAATAAATAATTCTTCTATTAAGATCAAGATTTTCTCCCTTTTCTAATTCCTCATCCAAAAAACAATCAGTTTGGGAAATCTCTTTTAGAATTTACTCAGGCCAAGATCTAATTAGAGAGTAAAAGGAATTCTAAATTTGGGTTAACAGGTGTATTCCTGCTTATTGTGTTTGCTTAGACAGGTAGGGGTGAGGAATATTGATTGTCTACATTATCAAGATAGGTGATTTGAAAACTGATGTCTTTTTGACCAAGATTTGAGTGATGTAAGTCAGGAACCCCAAGACCTTCATTTTAATATAGTCCATGCCTTCTATTGTATTAATCAATCCCAATGATTTCCATCCCTCAGGAACATCTACTTTTCAAAGGGCATATAAACTGTGACTCTGCCATCATGAAGGGCCAAATGACCATGCTTTTTTTTAAAAATAATTTGCTGACCTTATTAATAAAATGATCAAATTACCCAGAAACTGTCTCTTGAACCTTTTAAACTGTAATAGATATTTTTTTCTCTGGTACAAACCCTCTCAATGTGCAAGGAATACTAGTCCCATTTCAGGCATAAATTTGCCTAGGTAGGATGAGTGTTGATAGCTTGCCACAAGACAGGGGCCAGGGCACCACCCCTTTGGATGGTTCAGAGTCATTATCTTGCCTGGGAAGGAATTAGTGATTGGACTTTTAGTATACCTGTGGAACTTCATCAAGGAAGCCAGTTAGAAGACTCAACCCAGTAATGAGTCATTTATGTCAAGATGCTGGCCGAATTTCCATGGGGTTATGAGGCATGGTGCTCCAAAAGGGGAACTAGGAAAGGAAAAGCACCAAGTAAGATAACTCTAAAGGAGGGAGAAGAGATATGTTTGAAATTAAAGGTGACTTATAATTGGTTTTTAAATCACATTTGATTTCAGGTTTCTTATTTTTTTTTTAAAGAATATTTCTAGGTAGGTATATATATGCATGTATGTATGTATGTATGTATGTATAGGAGCATATGCTCAAATATCTGAGGGCAGCATATGGAAAATGCTGGTAAGGCACCGTTCTTACTTAGATGATTTGGTCTTTAAGTCCAATCTCTACCCCTAGTCATTCACCCCAAAAGAAGTTTTCTTTACTACAAAATCAAAGGATTGGACATAATGAACTCCATCAACTCTTCCAGGTTTTCTGACATTTTCTGACTGTGGGAGCCCTCTTGTTAGAGTCCTGCAAATTCCCAAGTGAATAAGGCACTGGCTTGTTTGGCTTTTCTGGTGCCTAGCAGCAGCATGTGGAATCAGGTTGTCTTTAGATCTAGAAATGGCAATAACTCTACCTCCCTCCCCATCCCTTTCTCTTTCCCTTCCAATATATTCCTTTCTTTTATTCTTTCTCAGTCCTCTCAGTGTCCCTCACCAGAAATGCACTTCATCTTTCTTCAAGATTCTCTGTGTAGTAATTCCCTGCAGACTTCTTTGACTCCGTGTATTGTATCTTTCAGTGGCATTTAAGCTAACCTGGAGAGCAGGTCTATTGAATTAAATCCTTCCCCAACAGATTTACCCTATTTCCTGGTTCCTTCGTATTTCTTGTCTCTCTTTTTTTTTTTAGGTAACATTATATTTTTAAATTTTTTTTATTAAAGCTTTTTATTTGTATAACATATGTATGGGTAGTTCCCCAGCATTGATCTTTACAAAGCTCTCCATTACAACTTTTACCCCCAGTCCCCTCCCCTCCCCTAGATGGCAGGAAGTCCACTACATGTCAATAATATTGAAATACTTGACAAGTTGTGCAAGAAAAGTCCTATCTACAAGGAAAAAAAAAAGAAAATCAGAGAAAGGCAACACAATGCAAGCAAACATCAATAGAGATCATGAAAATGTTATGTTGTGGTCCATATGTCATATCCCTCTCTCTGGGTGTATATGGTTTTCTTCAGTGAACAATTGGAACTGGTTTGAGACAATTCTTTGTTGCAGAGAGCCATGTCCATCAGAATTGATCATCATGTAATATTGTTGTTGCTGTGTATAATGATCTCCCGGTTCTGCTCGTTTCACTCAGCATCAGTTCATGCAAGTCTCTCCAGGCCTCTCTGAAATCGTCCTGTTGGTTGTTTCTTACAGAGCAATAATATTCCATGACATTCATATACCATAATTTATTTAGCCACTCTCTAACTGATGGGCATCCATTCAGTTTCTAGTTTCTTGCCACTAAAAAAAGGGCTGCCACAAACATTCTTGCACATGTGGGTCCCTTTCCCTCCTCTAAGATCTCTTTGGGATATAGGCCCAATAGAAACACTGCTGGGTCAAAGGGTATGCACAGTTTGATAACTTTTTGAGCGTAGCTCCAAATTGCTCTCCAGAATGGTTGGAGTATTTCTTGTCTCTTATGCCTAACTTCCTTCATAGCTCACCTCCAATGCCATGTGAAACCTTTTTAGCTTTCCCCAACACCAACACTTCAGAGATCCCCTCCAAACATTTCACACACACACACACACACACACACACACACCCCTGTTGGGTCTAGCCTTGAAGATATATGCATACCCCAAAATTTCTTTGTACATAGTAAGTGAAGAATTTGGAAATCTCTTGCTGGAGGTGAAAGAGAATAAAATGTTAATGATAACCCAGTGATTCTGCCAATAGAGAAGAACTAGAAGCAGCCCCCCTTTTTTTTTTAGTGGAAAGGAGCTGGAAATTCAGTGGATCAGTCGGGGAATGGCTGAATAAGTTATGGTTATATGAATGTAATGGATATTATTGTTCCATAAGAAATGAGAATCAGGAGAACATGGTACACAGTAACAAGATTATGTGATGACCAACTGTGAGAGACTTGGTTCTCAGCAATGTAGCGATCCAAGATAATTCCAATAGACTTGGGACAGAAAATGTCAATCACATCCAGAGAGCGAAATATGGAGACTGAATGTGAATTGAAGCATAGCATTTTCACCTTTATTTTTTTTTTCTTTCTTATGTTTTTTTTTTCCCTTTTGGCCTGATTTTTCTTCTGCAATATGACAAATATGGAAATGTTTAAAAGGATTGCATGTGCTTATTCTATATTTAAGGAGGGGGGGAGGTAAAAGAGGAAGGGAGAAAAATTTAGAACATATTACAAAAAATGAATGTTGAAAATTATATTTATTTTTTTTCTATTTCTTTCCCCCTTTTTTTCCTCAATAGCATTTTATTTTTCCAATTGAATGTAAAGTTAGTTTTCAACATTCTTTTTTTTTTAATTAAAGCTTTTTATTTGCAAAACATGTGCATGGGTAATTTTTCAACATTGATCATTGCAAAACTTTCTGTTCCAAATTTTTCCCTCCTTCCCCCCACTCCCTCCCCTAGATGGCAGGTAGTCCAATACATGTTAACTATGTTGAAATATATGACAAATCCAATATATGTATACATATTTATACAGTTATGTTGCTGCACAAGAAAAATCGGATCTAGAAAGAAAAAAAAAACAAAAACCTGAGAAGGAAAACAAAATGCAAGCAAATATCAACAGAAAGCGTGAACCTGCTTCCTTCATCACTGAACAATTGGAACTGATTTGAAACATTTCATTGTTGAAGAGAGCCATGTCTATCAGAATTGATCATCATATATCTTGTTGTTGCCGTGTATATTGATCTCCTGGTTCTGCTGATTTCACTCAGCATCAGTCCATGCAAGTCCCTCCAGGCCTCTCTGAAATCGTCCTGCTGGTCATTTCTTACAGAACAATAATATTCCATAACATTCATATAACATAACTTATTCAGCCACTCTCCAACTGATGGGCATCCCTTCAGTTTCCAGTTTCTAGCCACTACAAAAAGGGCTGCCACAAACATTCTTGCACATGTGGGGCCCTTTCCTTCCTTTAAGATCTCTTTGGGATATAAGCCCAGGAGAAACACTGCTGGGTCAAAGGATATGCACAAAAACTATATTTATTTGGAAAATTAAAACACTATTGAGAAAAATAAAAGAAATGGAAGCAGTATCAGATTTTATATTCTTGGGCTCAAAGATTACTGTGGATAACAACTGCAACCATGAAATTAAAGGTTGCCTGGTCATTAGAAAGAAAAAATCTGGACAGAATGCTAACATGCCCAGGCGTTACTTGTTTTGCTGGTTTGTCAACCAAGGGCGATGGAGTAAAAGCCATGGTTTTTCCTGCGGCGATATGGCCGTGAGGGTTGGACTATAATGAAAGCGGCATGCCCCAGAATAAATGCTTTCAAAGTGTGGTGCTGCAGAGGACTTCTGAGAGTCCATTGGATGGCAAGGGCATCAAATCAACCCATACTTAAATTAATTCAGGCTATTCCCTGGAAGGTCAAATACTGAAGCTGAAGTTTAAATCTTCTGGCAGATTGAAGACAGGAGTCATCGGAAAAGAGCCTGATGTGGGGAAAGCTGGAAGGTAAAAGGAAACGGGATGGCCAGGCAATGTCATGGAAACCAGGAGCACAAACTTGGACACTTTGGGAGAGAGTGGAGGACGGAAGGGCCTGGTGTGCTCTGGTCCAAGGGACCTTAAAAGTGCAACAGGACTGAATCACAGCATGTGGTATAGAACCTAAGCTCGCTCCTCTAGGGCAGGACTATAGCGCCTAGCAGATAGTTCAAGTTCTGATCCCACCCCTCAGGGACAGGACTCGACTTCAAGCCCCGCCCATCCACCCAGAGCCCGCCCTCCTGCCCCACCCATTTCCGGTACTCCCTTAGAACTCTCATTTCCTTCTTTCAGGTTCCTCCTCTCTCCCCCACGCTGGGCGCACGTGGTGTGTTCTGGGATTTGTAGTTCGCAAGGAGGCTCCGCACAGGCGCATTGTCGATGGGGTGGGCCCCATCCATGCGAGCTTAAGGTTGGGCCGAGTGCTCTGGGCTTTCCGGAAGATAGCGGGCCGGAGAGGGCAGGAGAGGGCAGGAGAAGGTAAGTATGAGCGTGCGCGTGTCAGTGTACGCGAGTGCGCCTGGGTGTGCACGTCGGTGTCTGCTTGAGTGTGTAAGGTGAGGCGGACGGAAGGAGGGGGAGGGGCGGGCGTGCTGGAGGCACCGCGGGTGAGTGTGCCCCTGCGTCCGCGGGGCGCTGCGGAAGGCCTGCTCCCTTTCCTGAACCAAGGGTGTGCGCGGGTGTGTGCGCACGCACGCGTGTGAGTGTGTTGGCCGGGGCGCTTCCTCTCGCTCTTCACGCAGACTCTGAAGGAGGAGCCCTGGGGGGAGGGGCGCCCTGCGGGACTGAGAGTCGTGCATGGAGCCCCTCCCCCCGCCCTTCCTTCTGATCCCGCCCAGGAAAAACTGGGCCCCTGGTTTGACTCCTAATCCCCCCACCCCACTCCCGACACCCCGCGGGGCCGCATCTGGACCCTGGGGAGGATCGGGTCTGAGTGCGTAGGGGAGGGGGCTCCGCCGGACTATGAGTCTCGCTCTCCCTCCCCCTTCTGGGCCATCCATTTTCCCCTTTCTTCTCCCTGGTGGCCCGAGCCCGGGCTCGCTCCCGAGGTGCCGGCCGAGGCCTGGGGACCCGAGGGTAGGAAGGCGGGGGAGGGGCGAGGGGAGCACTGTGCGCGGAGCCCTAATGCTGGGGTGGGTTCCCATTCCCCTCCCTCGTGGGTCGTTCCCCTTCTCTTCCCCTCTTCAGCCCCCTGCTATTTGCCTGGGGGCGAAGTGACAGGCGTGTCCGAGAGCCAGCAACCCTGCTTGGGGTTGCTCTGGTCGGTGGAGAAATTGAGGCTGAGAAAGTGGCAGGAGTGGGAAGGGACTCGGTCTTAGTGGTTCCACTGCAATGTGTGTGTATATGTGACTGAATGAAGTGTGTATATGTGTGAATGCGCATGTAAGACCGAGTGTGTGGGCTGGTGTGACTTACAACGAGTGTGAATGTGTGCTCACACATGCATGGGTATGACTGAGAGTGAGGGTTTGCATGTGTGTATATGACAGTGAGTGTGTCAGTATGTGTGAGGTAGACGAGCTCTGCAGGGTCCCTGCCAAGGTTTATGTGAGGTTTGCAGAGCACTTTTGTCCTCCCTACAACTCTGGGAGTGTTTCCCCTTTTTGTAGGACAGGAAAGGAAACCGAGGTGGCAGACTGAGGAGAAGTGACTCTCCCCACAGCAGGGGTTTTGCTGGCCCCAGGCCCAGCTCCCACCCCATCCCCCGGACCCCCAGTACCTCCACTTCTCCCTGGGGCCCCGGAGGATGGGCCTGTAGGGGTGTGTCTGAAGGGGAGGGGCTTACCTGGCCCAGAACCCAGTCTGAAAGGGGGTTTCTTGGGCCGGTACTTATCTGTTCTGGAGCTGGGGTGGGCATCAGAGAAAGGCCCCGAGTGTCTGTGTCTGACCACTTTGCAGCCTGATCCAGAAAGTCCTTCCACAGTTTGTGGGCCACACTGTACACTGCGTAATGAACAAGATTAGTTAGGGTCAGCATCCAGTGGGGGAGGAGAGACTTGGCCTGCATCACGGATGGCTTCTGTGTGTTTGCTGTTTCTTTAGGGTGGGTGGGAATGGGGCAGGGGAGCCCTGAGCAGCCCAAGGCCCCTCCGGGGCTCAGGGATGAGGGTCACAGGAACAGGCTATTTAGTGTCTTTGAGCCTCCTAACCATACTTTAATTTCCTATTTTACAGAGTAGTAAGAAAAAGCTTTTTTTCCTTCCCCCTGAATCTTAAAAGTATTAGGGAAGGCAGCATGACATAGTAACCAGAGAACCAGGAGGACCTGGGTTCAAGTCTTGCCTCTGATCCCTCCTGGCCATGTGGCCCTGGGTGTGTCCTTCAGCCTTTGAGTGTTTTGGGCCAGTGGTGTCCAACTCAGATAGAAATGGGGGCCACTAAACAGCATCTAAGGATCCCTGTGGGCCTCGGATTGACTTGGAAATCACATTAACATTAGACATGCTCTCTTGCACTTTGATGTATTTTAGTAATTCTGTTATCTGGCCCCATTCAGGCCCAAAGTCAGAGTCTGACTACTCTGCTTTGGCAGTCCTACAACCTGCCTTGGTCCAGGGAGAATCCTCTTCTGGACCTTCCCCATATCAGTGAAACAATAGGTATAATCCCTCCCTAAAGTGTTAGGTAAAGGTGAGGTATAAGTCGGCAGAAATCCTGTAGCCAGGAAGCAAATACGGGGGCTTGGGTGGAGTGAGGACATCTGGGCATTGGGGTACCCAGGAGTGGGAAGATCTAGGTGGTGAGGGAAAGGCTGGCAGGAAGATACGGGTATTGGCAAAGGACAGATGCACAGGGTGGATAGGGTGGGGTTGGGGGACAAAGGGCAGAGAACACCAGGTTTGGTTCTCCTAGCTTGAGGCTTCACTGGGCTCCCTGGTTTCTGTGGCCACGGCTTGTGCCAGTGAACCTTTTCTCCTTGGAGGTGCCAAGATGGTGAGGATGGAGCTCAGGCCTTGGTAATAGCAGAGCTGAATTCAGATCCAGGCAGTTAGCTGTGGGAGTGGCTAGTGGCAATGGACCAGAGGCACAGAGACCTGAGCTCAGACTGGCTGGGACCCTGTGCGAGTCACTTCACTGGGCTCTCAGGGTCTTCTTCAGTAAAAGGGCTATAATAACAGCAGCTAAGTCACAGCGTTGTGGCGAGGCCTTGCAGATGTAAAGGGCTTTACAGACCTTGCTGTTTGTAAGCAAACATGTTAACTGTTAATATCTTTGTCCCCTGGCTCATGGCTCACTTCCTTTTTGTTACAAGGATTAAGTCAGCTAATATTTGTAAAATGTTTATATGGTGCCTGGCACCTAGTTGGAGCTTAATGTTTATTCTTCTTTTCTCATTATCTTTTTAGTTTCCAGGACAGTTTTATTAGAACAAAGATTAACTGATAATCCTATGAAAGCTATCTGATTTCCTTCTGTTTGTTTTTTTTTAAGCTTTAAATAAACTTTTATTGATATTTTCTGTTTCTTATCTCCATAGTATCCCATCCCCCTTTCAGTGAGCCACCCCATATAACAAATAGTATTTCTTGGAGGAAGAGAAAAAGGCGGAGAGGGGAGTGCAACACAACTGATCAACAGGTTGAAAAAGTGCAAAAATGTGCAATGAATAATGTCTTTGCACTTCCCACCTCCATGAAGAACTAGTTTGGGGCGTCTCTTCATCTCTTTATTTGGGTTCCACTCAATCTATAATTTCATTATGTTTGTTATTGGGTTATTTTTCTTATGTGCCTTTCTATGCTATAGTCATTGTGTATATTGTTTTCTTGACTTTGCTGATAATACTCTGCAAGAGTTCTTGTAGATATTTCCATGCTTCTCTATATTCATCATACATGTTACTTTTTAGAGCTGTCATATTCCCTTATATTCAGGAACCTCTTTTGGTTTAGCCATTTCCCAATTGATAGGCATTGTTTCCTGTTCTTAGCTATAACAAAAAAGTACTTCCATAAATATTCTGTAGCTTCTGGAGACTGTTTTCTCATTATTGACTTCTTAGGGGTTTAAATCTTAGTAAAGGAGTTTTTGGTTCAAAGAATGTGGACATTTTATTCTTTTTATTTGCATGATTCCAAGTGGCTTTCCAGAATATTATGCCATTTCACAGCTCTGCCAACAATGTAGCAGTATACCTATTTTTTCACAACCCCTTCAACCTTGACTGTTGCCATTTTTGGTCATTTTTGCTACTTTTTGAGATACCAGGTCTAACCCCTGCATTGTTTTGATTTTCATTTATTGTGGTTTGGAACATTCTTTTCATGTATTAGGGAATACTTTTGTCACTCTTTCATGAACATGTTTGTTCCTATTCTTTAACTGTTTACCTATTGGAGATTGTTAATCTTACATATATTTATTGTTTATATATCTTGGTCACCAAACCCTTATCAAAGAAATTTTTTTATAAAGATTTTCCCCCATTTGACCACTTCTATTATTCTGGCCTTAGGAGAAGCTTTTCAGTTTCAGGTTCTCTATTCTGCTGTAATTGGAGCATTATATTCTTTCATTTACTTTATCTTTTTTAAGGTGGCCCTGTTCCCACTGGCTCTCTTCCTCTCATCTTGATCCCTCCTTCTCATTTGACATCCTTTTTCTTCAGAGTTTTGTTAGTTCCTTTTTAAAATCTGCTTTAATCTGCTTATATAATGTTTCCCTTTTTCCTCTTTCATCTCTTCCCCGTCAGCCAGTCCTATTTATTACTTAGCTTTCATTTCATTTTTTGTGCCCGTTTCTGAAAAAGCTTTCTCTCTATTCAGGACCCTCATTCTCTGATTCCTGACCCCTCTAATTATCTATTCTTTTTTCTTTATGCAGTTGAAGCTCGCAGAGCTTGTCCATCACAGGCTCTCCCCTCTAGTGCTTTCTGCCGCTGCCTCTTGGGCTGGCCCCCTGGATTCCCCTTTTCCATTGTGCTTCACTCCCAGAACAATGCCAGTTTTTCCAGGTGCCAGAGAGGATATTGCCCCGTGTTCAGTCCTCTCCATACTGTCTCCCTGCTTTTTCTAGGTTTACTCTTCCCCCAGAAGTCTCCGAATGTTTATGTTCTCCTGCTCCCCCCTCCCGAGCACCAGGCCCTCAGGCCTCATCCAAAATAAGGTCCTTCTCTCTCCTCCCTGACCATCTCTCTTCACCCTTAGCAGCATTCATCAATAGAATCCCCTCTCGCCTCCACAGTAAGACCTCTTCCTTCCCCTCCCCCATTTTCAGTCTTTCCCCCTCTTTCCTCATTCCTCTCTTTCTGAGCTCTTCCTCTCCTTGCTTGCTTTGATTTGCCGTTGGTGTGTCCCCTCACCACATGTAGCCCCTCATAAGAGCCTTGGTGCCCCTGCAGGCAGGCTTCCCCCAGGTCTGTCCGTAATCCTCCCCCCACCCCGTTAGCTCTGTTAGATTTCCGCCTTCATCCACATCTCGTGTACATTTAGAAAGAAGACGCACCGCTCTCTCTGTTGTCACTGTCACCGTCCTTGCCTGCTGCCTTCAGTCACTCCTGCGTCTGTTGTTCATGGTGTTTGAGAGACTTCGTTTCTGGTTTTAATCTTAAGATGAGTCAAACTCTGATTCCTGAATGTCCATCTTTTTCCCATGTGGTTAAGCTCAGGTTTGCAGGATGGGCGCCGCCTCCTAAGCTCCTCAGAACGCCTTTCTGCCCTCCTTTTCCTGGTGGGCACAGGATGATCTTGCATTCTCGGAGGGTCTTTCCTTTTTATCTGAGGGCTGCCTTGGAGCTCAGGTCTTTTTGACTCCAAGTCCACTGCTCTTCCACTGATCCCTGCTTCCTGGGAGCTCCTTGAGTCAGGGCCTGTGTCTTACTCACCCTTCTGTCCGAGAGAGGGCACAGAGAGCTTTAAATGTTTGTGGGATGACTGAAGGAAAGCCATCCTGTTCCCATTTATTCGGTCTTTGGTTCTCTCCAAAGGGTTAGATGAGAGGGGACAGAAATGTCTGAGGGCCTGAGACTCTGGAGCCCCTTCCGCTCACTCCCTGTCTGTCGTCCAGGAGCCTTCACAAGAGTCGCTGGGCCCCCAGCCTGGAGCTGCTGAGGATTCGTGGAGACAGAGGAGAGCCTGACAGCAAAGGCGCCAGGTAAAAAGACCCTGCCCGGGGAAGGATGGCCTCCTTGCTCAGCAGGAATGCCTTCTGGGAGGAGACCTTTCAGCAGAGGTCCAGGACTGAGCTTAGAGACAGAACAGTCCCTGAGCCTCTGCCTGCAGAGGCCAGGATGGGCCGAGGCTGCCTCTGTGCTCAAGGAGAGATGTGAGAATTATGGGGTGGGCGCCATCTTCCCAGTGCCAGGGGAAAGTTTGGGGTGGGGGGAGGGTGGCAGCATTGGGGCCGATGACACTGACACTGTTTCTCAGTCATCTCTGACCAAACCGTGACTGGTCTGTCTCCACACCAGGGGGTCTTTTCAGGCTCTCAGCTGGGCCGCCGACCCCTTGGACCCCTTCCCATCCAGTCCGAGGTCGGACAGTGTCCCTTTTTGTCATCAGTCAGTTGGAGTAAGGTGGCAGTCCTGCAGGGAAACAAGTGGAGCACCCCATCCCCCGAAGCAGTGGAAAGGTTGGCCAGAGGGTGGTTTCTGATCCAGACTGGCAAGTCGAGCTGTTAGCCTTACTCCCAGGGGCCCTGGGGCCCCCGATCCCTCCTCTCCTTTCCTTCTAATGAAGGACGCCGTACGGCACTTGGCACCTGTTAGGCATGCAGCACATACGGGCCCAGCCTTCTGCAGACAGGGCCGGGGTGGGGGGCCTTGGGCGAGAGATGAGCCGGTCCCCGATAGCATGCAGAGCAGGAGTCGGGAGCTTAGCCGTGACCCAAGTCCGCAGGCCCGGGACAGCCTCGGCCCCGTCTGTCTGCCGGGTGCAAGGCGACCCTCTCCCTGGGCCCATGGCTAGAGGGAAGGGGGGAGTGGGGAGGGCGCAGGGAGCGGGAATTGGAGTCCTGGCCCAGGTTCTTCATGGAGTCTGTCTCCCCCCTCTCCCGCTTCTTTGCAGAAGCCGGGGTGTAGGGCACAGTGTGTAATGCCGGACTTTTTCTTTTGTTGGTCAGTCCCCCCTGCTTCCATCCTTTGCTGTATGGGGTGGATCTGTGTGGCGAGGGACATTCTGGGAAATGAAGGCCACAGGAACACGGTAGCGATTTTTTTAAAGCAACTTTTCCCACCCTTCCTTGGCAGTTTTGCTGTTTGCCATCTGGGTGGGCACAGACCGCTTCCTCTTGCCTGGACTCCTGGGCTTTCAAGGCTTCTGCTGCCCCACAGTTACTTCAGGGAATTTGTACAGTTTGCTTTTGTTAAGTGGGAGTCAGGAAGACCCAAGCCCACATTTGCCAGTTGTGGGACCATGAGCAAGTCCCTTGAGCTCATCTGTCCATCTGTTAGAGCAGCTGCCTCGCAGGGTTCTTCTGATGGTCCAGTGAGTGCTGTGGGTCTGAAAGCAGGGCCTAACATACGACCGAGAATCCCAACCACAGCAATAACGGTACCTCGCCCCACTAGGCCCGGGGTCGGGGAGGCAGGCCCTGTCCCTTCGTGGCCCTCCCAGCCCTTGGTCCTCTCTGGTGGTGGTGGGGGCGGCTCCTGGAGCCCACAGACCTGAGTGTGCTGGCTGCTCCCAGGAGGTGGCACCTTGCTGGGCTCCTGGGCATCCATGGGCCCGGGCCCCCGGGCCCTCCTGACCACTCCCCTCTTGCCTCCAGACGCCCCTTCGCGAGGAGTGAGCATGGAAGAGGAGGACCGAGCGATGGCCAAGCTCCTCCCAACCAAGGCCTGGGTGAGTTGGGACGCTCCCCCCCTTTCTCTTGCCAGCCGGGTCACGGCTTCAGGACGTGGGCATCTCCTCCCAAACCCCGCCACCTTTCCGTAGCTCCGCGTGTGTCCCCAGCACGTGCCCAGTGTTGGGCGTGCAGTAAGCGCTCAGGATATGCTTTTTCCTTCATTCATTCACTCAGCATATACAGAGATGAGCAAACACAAGGTCACAGTGTGACAAATTGTGCAGAGCTGTCTGAGGTCTGGGGCACGACATGTGTGACCTTAGACATGTAGCTCCCCCAGACCTTGTTTGTGAAAGGATGGGGTCAGACCCGGGTGTTTCACCTCCGAGCTGCAGGCCTGGGCTCCATGACCTCCTGGTAGTTGGGGCGGTCAGCAAAGTCCATTCACCCGAGTTGGACCTTGGAGGAAGATAAAGGGCCTCAGAGGCAGAGGTGGGAAGGGAGTGGGCGACCCTGGCTGTCTGAGGTTCCCTCCCTGGGGTCCGGGGCCGGGCCCTGGTGAGCTGACCTGTGGTCCTTGTTTCAGAAGCCAATGACCTTCAAGGACGTCTCTGTGGACTTCACCCAGGGGGAGTGGGGGCAGCTGGACCCTGCCCAGAGGGACTTGTACCGGGACGTGATGCTGGAGAACTACAGGAACCTGGTCTCCCTGGGTGAGGACCACTCTGCCCCGGGAGGGGGAGTCTGCCTTTCTTCACAGGCTGGGTGGGAGTCTCTGTCTTCAGCCGACTTTGGTGGGGGTCCTGAGGGTGGGAGTGCAGAGCTGCCTTCCCTGTCGAAGGGAAGGACAGGTGAAGTCCTTGGATCCGAGCCCACACTGGATGGGCCATGCCCCCACCCGGGAACAAAGCATCCCTCTGAGGCCGGACGCGTGACGAAGGCCCTGGCGGCCTCTGTCCCAGCATCTTTTCTTTTCTCCTCCATGAGCAGAGCTTCAGGTAATCAAACCAGAGGTGATCTCCAGGTTGGAGCGAGGGGAAGCACCGTGCATGCTGGAGAGGGAAGGGATCGGCTCCTGTCCAGGTGAGTGAGGGCGGCCCCCCCCCCAAGCACCTGCGAGGCTGCCCGCTCAAGGGGAAATATGTCTGAGAGGGAGGGACCCCAGGAAAATGGGGAGCGGAGGGAGACCCCAAGTCTGAGGGACAGCTGAGGGAAAGGTGTGCGGCGTGGAAGAAGGTGCCCGGGGGTGACGCGGTCAGAGTGGCTTGAGGGAGATGGTTGGCAGGGAGCATGGAGGCACTGCTCTCCAGGAGCTGAGAGATGGAGAGGGTCCAGGAGGGACCGGGACCGGGGGGTGGAGGGGAGGGGATGCCTCGCAGGTGGGAGAAAACTCTATGGTTCGTTTCCTCAGCATCCAGAGAGGAGGCAGAGCCTGGCAGGCGGGCCTGGAGTACTGCCCCCACTCCAGCCTCAGGCGGCTCCTGGCTGGGTGACCCACACCAAGTCCCTCCCTCATGTGCCTCAGTTTCCACAAAGGAAATGACAAAAAGAAAACCCCACATGGGATCAGGGAGAGTCCGACACTGAAAAGTGACTGAACAGCAAATGGAGAGGAGCCCCCCTGATGTGAAGGGGGCTCTGGGCTCTGCCCAGGTGGCACTGGGAGCCCTGTGTTCAGTGCTGGGTGCCCTGTGGAGGGTGGGAATCCCAGGTGATCAGGGGCCTCCGATGGAACTGCATGAAGACGAGTAGGAAGTGGGCGCCAACCTGAAGAGGGGAGGTCCCTAGGGGAGATGCTAGTTTGACTTGAAGGGCTATGGTGGGGAAAAGATTGGCCAGGCCCTGCGGGGGGCTAAGAGGAGGCAGGGCCAGGGCTGACTCGAGCCCTCCATGCTGGTCTTCAAAGGAAACCTGTGGGGGCATGGTCGCTGCTCTGAGGAGCTTGTGTGGCATCATGGGGCAGGACATACATACGAAGGAGGGAGCTCAGGAAAAACCTGGCCCAGGTGATGGAGTGTAGCCTGAGGGTGACTAGAAATGGAGGTGAGCCTGGGGCATTCCCAGCCTGGGTGGCCTGGCCTGGCACCCAAAGGAGGGCTGCCGGGTCCTGAGCTGCTGGTGCTGCTTAGAAAGGACTCGCAGTCTGCAGAGCTCAGATGGGAGCCTGCTCTTTTGTATAATTTATTTAAAACTAAATATAAAATAATAATAAAAAAAAAAGAAAGAAAGAAAGAAAAGGAAAAAAAATTCAATGAAATATTGTCGTGCCCAACAGAACAGGGAGGATTGAGGAAAGCATAAATAGTAATAGAAGAGCTTGGAATTGTGATAATATATCTCCTCTTTGTTTCTTTATGTTATCTTTAAAAAAAAAAAAACACTGGTTAAAACTTAAATGCAAAATAAGAAAAAGCAAAAAAGAAAGAGACAGAAAAAGAAAAATAGTCATGTGCTCAACAGAACCTCAGGGAGGATTCAGAATCTATAACCGTAAGTTTCCATTTCAAGAAAGCATATATAATAATAGACATTGTGTTCTTCCTGTCCATCTTTTGTTTCCTTATAGGTTTTCTTTTGTTCTTTGCTGTGCACTTTTATTCTTTTTTTTTCCCTTTCATCCCTTTCATCTCTCCATAGCAGGCTGCAGTTAAACACAGATATGTTTGTATATATGTATACATATATGTAATGTATATACACATACATATATATGAAATATACATCCCCACACAAATATATCTAGGTGCCTATATATACACGCATGCATGTACTTACATATACACACCCACATACATATATACATACATATACATCTAAAACTATTAATGATTGATATATGATGTAATTTCTTTTTTGATTGAATTTTTTGTTTGACTTTGAGATTAATGATTACTTCTCTAATTTTTTCCTAATAAATTCTATTTCTGATCATTGTTTGTGTTTGTGTATATCTCTAATTTTCTATCCTTACTGTTCTATTTTACATCTATCTGTTTTTTTTTATTTTAATATTATTTTGTTTTTCCAAATATATGCAAAGATAGTTTTCAACATTCACCTTTGAAAAAGCTTGTGTTCCAGATTTTCTCTCTCTCCTTCCCCTCTCCTCTCCCCAAGACAGCAAGCAATCCAGTGTAAGTTAAAACATGTACAGTCATATTACTATGTAGCTCATGCTGTACAAGAAAGATCAAAAGGGAAAAAACACAAGAAACTAACAGAATACTATGCTTTGAACCACATTCAGTCTCTATAGTCCTCTCTCTGGATGTGGATGGCTCTTTCTATCCCCAGGCTATTGGAATTACTTTGACTTGAAAAGAGCCAAGTCCATCACAGTTGATCATCAAATAATTTTGTTGTTACTGGATACAATGTTCTCTTGGTTCTGTTCACTTAGCATCAGGTCATGTATTTGCTTCTATTTGTTATCTTGCCTTACTGTTTAATGTTTCTTCTGCCCCTTTCCCCCAGGGATCTCTCACTTGTCCTCTCCTCCTGCCCATTCCCTCCTCCTATATCCCATTCCCTTTAAACTACATCCCTTATCTCATGCCTGTTGATTTACATACCCTTCTATATCCCATCTTATCCTATTCCCTCCTCCCCTTTATCTCTTCACACACACACACACACACACACACACACACACACACACACACACCCCTTCTTGGTATGTCTATAACCCATTTCCAACAAGAGTAGGTTTTCAGAACTACCAGCCCTACCCCTCCATCTAATTCCTCTGTTGTTTCTTGCCATTGCAACTGACTCATATAATGTAATTATTATTTTTACCTTTCCACATGGTTTTGCTTTTTAGAGCAATATCACACTCAACTCTAATCCTACTTTTTCTTTTGGACTACATCTACTAATGTCAATTTTACATTTTAGTGGTTTACATTTCCATGTGTAAAACAATTTGTCCTTATTGAGTCCCTTGAAATTAGTCTTTGATATTGGCTCTTATATGTTAAAATTTCTGTTGAGTTCAGGTTTGTTTGGACAAAATCAGTTTATTGAATGGCCAACTTTTTTTTTCATTCATTATTAATTTTGCTGGATATAGCATTTTCAGCTGCAATCCTAGTTCTTTTGAATATCAGTATATAGTATTCCAAGACCTGTGTGTGGTCTTTTATTGTAGCCGTTGATAAATCCTGTGTAATTCTTATTGTAACTCTCGCTATCTGAATTTTTTTTTATTGTTTCTTGTAAGATTTTCTCTTTGATTTGGGGGTTTTGAAATTTAGCCAAGGCATTTCTATGTTTTCCTTGTAGGATCTCTTTGAGATGGCTATTGGTGGATTTTTTTCTGTTTCTACTTTACCATCTTCTATCACTTCAGGACAATTTTCTTTAATTATTTATTGTAGTAGTGTATCAAGAGTTTTTCTTTTATCAAAGCTTTCAAGGCATGCAATTAATTTGTTTTCTTGATCTGTTCTCCAGAGCTATTGTTTTTCTTATGAGATGTCTCATTCTTTTCTTTTCTTTTTTTTTTTGTTCTTTGTTTTGATTTATTATTTCTTGGTCTCTTATAATTTCTTTCTTTTTTTTAATTAAAGCTTTTTATTTGCTAAACATATGCATGGGTAATTTTTCAACATTGACCTCTGCAAAACTTTCTGTTACAAATTTTTCCCTCCTTCCCCGTACCCCCTCCCTTAGATGGCAGGAAGTCTAATATGTATCAATTATGTTAAAATACATGACAAATCGAATATATGTATGCATATTTATACAGTTATCTTGCTGTGCAAGAAAAATCAGATCTACAAGAAAAAAAAAAAAACCTGAGAAGGGAAACATAATGCAAGGAAACATCAATAGAGAGCATGAAACTGCTGTTGTGGTTCACACTCAGATCCCATAGGCCTCTCCCTGGGTGTATATGGCTTTCTTCATCACTCAACAATTGGAACTGGTTTGAAACATCTCATTGTGCAGAGAGCCATGTCCATCAGAATTGATTGTCATATAGTGTTGTTGTTGCCGTGTATAATGACCTCCTGGTTCTGCTCATTTCACTTAGTGTCAGTTCATGCAAGTCTCTCCAGGCCTCTCTGAAATCATCTTGCTGGTTGTTTCTTACAGAACAATAATATTCCATGACATTCATATACCATAATTTATTCAGCCATTCTCCAGTTGATGGGCATCCATTCAGCTTCCAGTTTCTTTCCATTACAAAAAGGGCTGCCATAAACATTTTTGTACATGTGGGTCGCTTTCCCTCCTTTAAGATCTTTTTGGGATATAAGCCCAGTAGAAACACTGCTGGGTCAAAGGGTATGCACAGTTTGATAACTTTTTGAGCATAGTTCCAGATTGCTCTCCAGAGTGGTTGGATCTGTTCACAGTTCCACCAACAATGTATCAGTGTCCCAGTTTTCCCACATCCCCTCCAACGTTCATCATTATCTTTTCCTGGCATCTTAGACAGTCTGAGAGGTGTGTACCTTTTCATATGACTAGAAATGGTTTTAATTTCATCATCTGAAAATTGTTCATATCCTTTGACCATTTACCTATTGGAGAGTGGCTTGAATTCTTATAAATATGAGACAATTCTCTATATATCTTAGAGATGAGACCTTTATCAGAATCCTTAAATGTAAAGATGATTTCCCCATTTTTTGCTTCCCTCCTAATCTTGTCTGCATTAGTTTTGTTTGTACAAAAACTTTTTAACTTAATGTAATCAAAATTATCTATCTGGTGTTCAGTTAAGAGTTCCAATTCTTCTTTGGACACAAATTCTTTCCTTCTCCACAGGTCTGAGCGGTAAACTATCCTATGTTGCTCTAATTTGCTTACAATATCACTCTTTATATCTAGATCATGAACCCATTTAGATCTTATCTTGGTATGTGGTGTTAGGTGTGGGTCAAACCCTAATTTCTTCCACACTAGTTTCCAATTTTCCCAGCAGTTTTTGTCAAATAGTGAGTTCTTATCCCAAAAGCTGGGCTCTTTGGATCTGTCAAACACTAGATTGCTGTAGTTATTGCCTAGTTTGTCCCATGATCCTATCTTATTCCACTGATCGATTACTCTATCTCTTAGCCAGTATGAAATGGTTTCAATGCGTGCTGCTTAGATCTGGCACAGCTAGGCCACCATCATCGGCATTATTTTTTTCATTAATTTCCTTGAAATTCTTGACCTTTTGTTCTTCCAGATGAACTTGGTTACTATTTTTTCTAGATCTGTAAAATAATTTCTTGGGAGTTTGATTGGTATGGCACTAAATAAGTAAATTAATTTGGGTAGTATTGTCATTTTTATTATGTTCGCTCAGCCTATCCATGAGCACTTGATATTTTTCCAACTGATGAGGTTTGACTTTATTTGTGTGGAAAGTGTTTTGTAGTTTAGTTCATATAGTTCCTGACTTTCCCTTGGCAGATAGATTCCCAAATATTTTATACTATTGACAATTATTTTGAATGGAATTTCTTTTTGTATCTCTTGCTGCTGAACTTTGTTGGTAATATATAAAAATACTGGTGATTCATGTGGATTTATTTTGCATCCTGCAACTTTGCTAAAGTTGGGAATTGTTTCTAGTAGTTTTTTAGTTGAATCTCTAGGGTTCTCTAAGTATACCATCATATCATCTGCAAAGAGTGATAATTTGGTTTCCTCCTGACCTACTCTAATTCCTTTAATCTCTTTTTCTTCTCTTACTGCCAAAGCTAGCATTTCGAATACAACATTAAATAGTAATGGTGACAGTTGGTAGCCTTGTTTCACTCTTGATCTTATTGGGAATGGTTTTAGTTTATCCCCATTACATACGATGCTTGCTGATGGTTTTAAATAGATGCTACTGATCATTTTAAGGAAAAGCCCATCTATTCCTATACTCTCTAGTATTTTTAATAGGAATGGGTGTTGGATTTTATTAAATGCTTTTTCTGCATCTATTGAGATAATCATATGATTTTGTTAGTTTGGTTATTAATATAATTGATTATGCTGATAGTTTTCCTAATATTGAACCAGTGGTCTTTTATAATTTTACTGGCTTCTCCTTGACCAATTCTAATTTTCAGAGTTGTTTTCTTCTGTAAGACTTTGGATCTCCCTTTTCTGGTGGGTGGGCTTTCTTTTCTTAATCTTTTTCTTGGTTCTCTTTTTTTTTCTTTTTTTTTTTTTTTAAAGTTGCTCTTCAATCTCTCATTTGATTTTTAAAGTCTTTTTTGAGTTCTGTAAATTCTTTTTGGGCAAGTAACCATTTATTGTTACTCTTTGGAGTAAGAGAGGCTTTTTTTACTTTGGTATCCTCCTCTAAAGATGAACCCTCTGAAGATGGAGAATAATCTTCCCTATTCCTGTTGTAACTTTCTGTGGTTGGGGGTCTTTCTCCTTTGCCTACTTTTTTTTTTAAATAAGAGTTTGGGGGCAGCTAGGTGGCACAGTGGAGAGTACCAGCCCTAAAGTCAGGAGGACCTGAGTTCAAATGTAGTCTCAGACACTTAATATTCCCTAGCTGTGTGACCTGGACAAGTCACTTAACCTCAATTACCTGAGCAAAAAGCAAAATAAATAAATAAATAAATAAGAGTTTGTGAGTGTAATCATCTGCTGTCTTGTGATGGGGCGAGGGGAGGGTGAGGCAGTGGGGTGGGTACCTCTGGTTTCTATCCTTCAGCTCTTGGCTTGAGACTAAGACCTCCCCCTTTGTGTAAGTGCCCACAGTCAGCAGCTTCCCTGCCCCTGCTTCTCCACTGACCAGGGTTGGGCAGTTCCTTCTCTGCCTCCCTTATCAGCTGAGGCTCCCTCAGTCTTATTGGACTCAGACTCCCAACTCTCGGAGGTGACAGCTCCTGTGGTTGGGGCTGAGGCTCCCTCTAAACCAGCCCCAGGGCTCCCTGTTTGCAGTTTCATCAGAGCTGACCTGGAGATGTTCACACTTCACACCAGTTAATCCTCAGTTGTGGGGCCTTTCTTCTGGGCTTCTTCCCACAATCCTCCCATTTTGACACTTTTCACTTTCTCTGTTCCTTGAACTACACAGTGTCCCCAATCTTAGTGCGGTTCTAAGCTTTAATGGCTTGCACAGTGTCCCAAAAGTCCTGATGCATGGTTATAGGCTATTAAAGCTTAAGATTGAACCAAGACTTTTGGGACATCCTCTGTTTTTTCCTCTGTATGGTTTTATGGGTGAAAAGCATTTACTAGGTATTTATGTGCCAATCACTGTGCTCAGGCTGTAGTTAAAAAAAAAAAAAATAAGCAGAATGCTTGATTGGGCAAGTCCTGATGGGCCATTCCTTGAGCATCAAACTGACTGCTTCTAGATTGTCTTGGCGTTTATTAATTTTTTTTTTTTTTTTTAAGCGAGAGAACTTGATCCAGGCACCTCAGTAAGCTCTTTGGGCCCAGATGCATATTACATTTGGTTCATGTTCCAATGATATTACTGCTGGGACATTTTTTTCATGTTTGACTGGTGCTTATTTATTTACTTAAACATCTCTGACCCTTCTCACCTGCCCTTGTAACAAATTAGTGCAGTTAAATAAACCAGCCATTAGCCATGTCTTAGACAACCATGCCTGATTCTGCCACTGTCCCCTTCCACTGGCCTTCCTCTCCTGACTCTGGCATCGTCACAGGCTGATCCCTTGCGCTGACTCCCATCTCTCTTCCTTTCTTGCTTCTCATGCAATCTCCTATTGTACAAGAAGCTTTTCCTTCTCCCTCTTAGTGTCAGCATATTCCCTCTTCTGATTCACCCTGCTTTGTCCTGTAGTTTTTTCATGGTTGGGTGTATGTTGTTCCCCCTTTTAGATTGAGAAGGCAGGGACTGTCTTTACCTTTCTCCGTATCCCCATTGTTTAGCACAGTGCCTGGCACATAGTAGGTACTTAATAAATGCTTCTGACCACACTAGGCTGAAATGAGGCATGGGAGGGAGAGGAGGAGGCCCAAGGATTCATCAAAGGGCATTCACAGGAGTTCTGACGTCTTCTGGTCCTTTACAAAGCATTCTGCCTCAGCTTTCTTTCCTTTGCGTTTCCCATAGGGTCAGGATGTTGGGACCTGGCAGTAATTGTATGGCCGAGCTAACCCATGTTTCCCCATCTTTCTGCCCTGGCCTAAAAACAGCCTACTTGTTAGTGCCAAGAGGTTCCTGCCATAGTGGCCAGACCAGTGCACGGGTGGCAGCTCTGGCAAGGCACCAAGAAGATTGAGTAAGGAGCCAAGCTTCCCTGTGCATCAGTCCTTTGACAAATGTCAAAGTCCAGTTAGTTCAGAGCGATTCATCGCCATGGAGCTAGCCACACCAAGCATTAAGGCATGGAGGGGTTGCCGTCTACATCAGTGGATGGGAGTGTTCATAATGTAAACTCCCCGGGGTTTTGAAACTATGTTTGGCAGAGGGCTAGGGCCCTGGGATTCGTTTCCTATGTCAGAAATTTGTTAGTGGTGTTGGGCAAATCTCATCACCTTTTGGAGCCTCTGCTTTCTTATCTCTAAATTGAGGGTAATGGTGTTGGCTATTATTATCTCTCAGCATAGTTGTGAGAGGGGGAAAATGGAGAAAGAAACAAGTATTAAGTACTTACTAAATGATAGGCACTGTGCCCCAGGTACTTTGTAGCTATCTCATTTAATTCTTAAAACAATTTTGGGTGATATTACATTTGAAGAAACTGAGGCAGACAAAAGTTAAGTGATTTAGCTGAGAATTACGCAGCTAATAAGTGTCAAGAGATACTAAATACCTTCGGCATTCAGAGAAAGCTCCAGCTATGAGAGCCGGAGGGGTCAGGGAAACTAAAGAGTCATATGTGTGTGAGATGTATAGAATTCAGCAGTGAGAATCCATTAGATTGTAAACTTCGTGACACCAGGGCCTGCCTTTTGCCTCTCTTTGTTTCTCTAAAGTCCCTTCCAGCTGTGATCCTAAGGCTGCCCTGACTAGAACAGGAATGGCAGCATGAAAAAGGTAGATAGGCAGCTGAGATCTGAATGTAGATGAATTCAAGTCACCTGACTGCTCTCTACCTACCAGCTACTGGTACCTACCAGCTACAGATCTTCCTTTAGGCAGTGAGGATGTGCGTGGTGGATACTCATCAGAATTGAATGTCTGCCTGAAGATTTTATTCAGTTAAGCAAAGTGGGGGTAAGGAAAAGAGAACTGGTGAGGTGATATGCAGCAAGGCAGTGTCTTACCAGGTCATATTGTTTTTATGGAATACTTATTCATCCATTTACCATGTCCAAGAAAGGTTGGAGAGAGGGATTAGTAGGAAGGATAGTGGTCCAGTAGCGAGCCTGGATTCTAATTCCATACTTTCTTCTCTAATTCCTGTTCTTCTTCAGTCACATGGCATTTCTTAATCATTGTACTATGTGATGAAGAAATAGAAAAAAGAAGAAATGTAATCTTTACAGTGTAAACATGGAAGGAAGGCCCTAGCAAGGTGTGGAGTGAAGGGATTGAGAAAGTCCTGCAGAATGTATTATTTGAGCTAAATTTTGATCAAGCTAGTGTTTGATTGTTTGATTAAAGGAAGTCAGGGAAGCTGAGGGTGAAGAAATAGAACAATTCAGTACAAGGAGTTAGGAGATGAAATATATGTGAGAAACATCAAGTAAATTGAAGTCCAGTGGCATAAATGGGGGGGGAGGCGAAATAGTGTAAAAAAACTGGAAAGATAGGAAGCAACGAGGCTACTAATATCAAAGAATTTTATATTTGATCATAAGGAGTTTATTGAGGGGAATGGGAGATGGTATGGGTCAGATCTGCAATTTAGAAAGGTCACTGCAATTTAGCTGAGTGGTGAATGAATTGGATTGAAGTAAGTAAGGTAGGACTAGTTAGAAGGTCTATGCAGTAGCCAGATGAGGGGTGATAAGGGCCTGCACTAGGGTGATTAGTTGTGCCCATGGCAGAAAAGGGACATTTGTAAAAGTTGTTTTGAAGGTAGAAAAAAACAAGAAAATCATGGCAACAGACTGGGTATGGTCTATTTACCTTAGCTACAACCTCTATATGGTGACCCTTTCCACAGATCCCTGCAGCATTCACCAGAGACCTGCTGCCAACTTGACACTGGGCCATTAGTAACTGCTTTTAGAGTCCAGCCCTGAATTAAGACCTGAATTCATCTAATTTGCATTATTATCTAATCTCCATCTTGCCGTCTTTTATAGAATAACATGACAGACATCTTGCTGTGATCTGGGAAAACAATAACTACCGCATTCCTTGATTGCCAAAATTTATTCTCCACAAATCTAGGGTGCTTGCTTTTCTTTCTGTCTCTCTCTCTCACAAAACTTAGGAGTTGTCCTTTTCCCCCAAAGTTATCATCATTTCCAGTCTAGTAACCATTCACTCCCTTGTGGTGAGAATCAGATCCAGAAGAGAAGTTTGTCTTGTTAGTTTGTCTACTTCTCAAAAAATGGAAAACATTAGATCAAATCAAAAAATCATCAGCTCTGCTATTGACATTAGCAGATGTCTGGATATTTGAAATTCCTTTTTAGTAATATATCGTACCAGTAATAGAACCAAAAGGATCTTAAAAACTAAATTATTTAACCCTTCTTTTTATAGATAAAGAAATTGAAGGGATAGACAAAGCCAAGAGCCCACTAACCCACACTCCACTTCTAAATTTTTATTTGCTCTCAAGGGCATCTTCTTGATAAATTTCCTTTAACCCTTTTGTTACCATAAGTTACCGCTTCATCTATATATTTCACTTATTTCCTTACACTAACCAGAGAGGTTAATTGACTTTTTCAAGGTTATACAGGTAGTAGCAAATGGGCTTTCAACCCAATGTCTCTGATTCCAAATCAAGACAAAGTATCATACCATCTTTTGTTTTGAGTAATACTTTCCTGGTGCCTTGAATACTTGCCAATATTAGGGAATATGAATTCTCTAATATTGAGTAAGGCAAGTGCCTTTGCTAAAGACCTTCCTACCTAGTTTTATATGTGTGTATCTATCTATCTATCTATCTATTTTTTTCCACGTTCACTATATTAAGTCATAAGTACTCTTCCACAATCATTCCACTCTTTAATCTTCCTTCTGCAAAGCTGTCAGGAATGTCTTGAATATGGTATAGATTTGACCATATCATTGTCTTACGTCACTGACTTCCTGTTATCCTATTTATTACTTTAAGGATATAGATGAAATGCAAATTCCTAAGCCTTGCTTTTAAAGCTTTCTAAAGCTTTCCTTCAACCTAGCTTTCCAGCCTTATTTTATGTTACTCATTTTCACACAATCTATATTTTACTCAGACTGAACTAAAAACTGTTGTTCAAACTTGGAGTTCTATCCCCCACTTCTCTGTTTTTGCCTAGGCCATGCCCCAAGCTTGGAATGCACTCCTCCCCTCTTTTCACCTTTCACCTTCCTTCTTTTCCATCAAGGGTCAACCAAAGAACATCTGTCTCCATGAACCTTACTTGTTCTCTCCAGGAATTAGTGTTGCTTATTTCCTCAAATGACTTTGTATTTACTTTTTTTTCTCCTCCTTTTTCTCTCCCTCATTAGTATAAATGGTCTTGAGGCCATGGACTGTTTCTCTTTTTTTCTTTATCCCCAGTTCCTAGCACAGTGTGTTGTCTATGGATGTTATTTAATAAACATATCTTTGAATAATTGCCCTCGGAAAAATGTCCTCCATGAAAGAGGGTTTACTCAAGTTTCCTTTCCCTCAAGAGATAACCTATCTGTCTAGCTATCCATCCACCTATATAAATATCTTAATTTTTTTTTCAGATAATGATACTATACCTGCGTTCATGGACTTAGATTCAAAGGATGGCATTCCTATGGAAGAATCATTGCAGGAAAGCCTCCAGATGAATGTTCCCTTGGACTTTAAGTTGGAACAGATCTGGGAATATGATGCCATGTTTGGGAAGCAGCTCAGCTGCTATGAGGAAGATTTAAAACAAGTAACAATCACTGATGATAACACTTCCAGTGAAGTGAATGATGAAGAATGTAACACATTTGGGAGAAGTTTCAGTATGATGTTAATCACTGATGCACAAGAGAGTGTCACTATTAAAAAAACTCTTCATAAGTACGACACACGTGGAAATAACTTCAAACAGTATTCAGAGCTAGTAAGGCGCAATAGAATTGCCTTTGGAAAGAAATCCTATAAGTATAACGAATGTAGCAAAGCTTTCAATTATCACTCAGACCTTATTCGATATTACAGACTACCTAATGGAAAGAAATCTTATGATTTTGATGAGTTAGGACAAAGCTTCCCACAAAGGAAACACCTTATTCAACATGCTAGAATTCCCTCTGGAGAGAAACCCTTTAAATGTAGTGAATGTGGAATAGCATTCAGACAAAGTATGCACCTTATTCAGCATCAGAGAATCCATACTGGAGAGAGACCTTATAAATGTAGTGATTGTGGACAGGCCTTCAGACAAAAAATGCACCTAATACGACACAAGACCCTTCATAGTGGGGAGAAACCTTATCAGTGTAATCACTGTATTAAATGCTTTAGTGATAGTTGGTCACTTGCTTTACATCAGAGAATTCACACTGGAGAGAAACCCTATAATTGTACTGAATGTGGAAAAGCTTTCAGACAAAAAATTCACCTCACGCGACATAAGACACTTCATATTGGGGAGAAACCATTTAAATGTAATCAGTGTGGTAAATGCTTCAGTGACAGCTCACCACTTCTTCTACATCAGAGAATTCACACAGCAGAGAAACCTTATAAATGTAGTGAATGTGGAAAAGCCTTCAGACAGAGTATGTATCTTATTCGACATCAGAGAACTCACACTGGGGAAAAACCCTTCATTTGTGGGGACTGTGGAAAGTCTTTCAATGACAGTTCAGCCCTCACTTTACATCAGAGAATTCATACTGGAGAAAAACCCTATGAGTGCAAAGAATGTGGGCAAGCCTTCAGTCACAGTGGCAGTCTTACTCAACATCAGAGAATTCATACTGGAGAAAAGCCTTATCCATGCAGTGAATGTGGTAAGGCCTTTAGGCAGTATTCCGCCCTTGCTCACCATGAGAGAACTCACACTGGAGAGAAACCATATATTTGTTCAGAATGTGGAAAAGCTTTTAGTCACAGTGGAACCCTTACTCAGCATCAGAGAATTCATACTGGAGAGAAACCGTATGAATGCAGTGATTGTGGTCAAGCCTTCACTTATCAGGCAAGTCTTACTAAGCATCAAAGAAGTCATACAGGAGAAAGACCTTACAAATGTAGTGAATGTGGAAAATCTTTCAATCAGAATATTTATCTTACTCAGCACCAGAGAATTCACACTGGAGAGAAACCCTATAAATGTGCTGACTGTGGAAAATCATTTAGTCATAGAGGAAGCCTTACAGCACATCAAAAAATTCATACTGGAGAGAAATCTTGTAAATGCCCTGTTTGTGGAAAAGCTTTCCGTCACATGAACCAGGTTACTCAACATCTCAGAATTCATACTGGAGAAAAACCTTATACATGTATGGAATGTGGGAAATCCTTTAGTCATAGTGGAAGCCTTACAACACATCTGAGGATTCATACTGGAGAGAAACCCTATAAATGTGGCGAATGTGGGAAAGCCTTCAACCAGAATATTTATCTTACTCAACATCAGAGAATTCATACTGGTGAGAAACCCTATACGTGTAATAAATGTGGTAAGAACTTCAGGCAATACTCAGCACTTAGTCACCATGAAAGAACTCATACTGGAGAGAAACCCTATATGTGTATGGAATGTGGGAAAGCTTTCAGTCAGAAGGGAACCCTTACTAATCATCAGAAAATTCATACTGGAGAGAAACCTTTTATATGTAGTGAATGTGGAAAAGCCTTCAACCAAAATATTTACCTTACAAAGCATCAGAGAATTCATACTAGAGAGAAACCATATAAATGTAATGAATGTGGTAAAGCCTTCAAACAGGTCTCGGCCTTAAAGCACCATAAGAGAATTCATAATAGAGGGAAAACCCTGTAATGTGAGTTAATATGAGAAAGCCTTCAGTTGGCAGGGATACCTTGGTCAACAACATCAAAGAAATAATGGTGGAGGGTAAATGTAGCCAATATTCCAAAATTTACTGTGTGGATTGTTAAGTAAATTTTTTTTGAATCTCATTTAAGAGGCCCTGCAATATGTCAGGGACTGCTGTAATTAGTATATCCTACAAACAGGAGTGTCTGGAGGAGGACCTCACCATCTTTTGGGAATCCTTCTTGAACTTGGACTCTGAGATAGACATCATTGTCAGCAAGCATTTGTTAAGTGCCTACTATGTGCCTCATAGGCACTGTGCTAGGTAATTGAGATAGAGAGACAAAAATGAAATCCCCTCAAGGAATTTACATTCTATTGGGGGAGACAAGGGTATACAGACATATGTATATGGTACAATATATAGATACAAAAGGCAATTTTGAGGGTGGAAGCAGTAAAAGCTGGGGCAGGAGAGGGGATCAAGAAATCCTTTCAGGAAAAGGTGGCATTTGAGGTAAGACTTAAAGAGAATTTGGAATTCTAAGGGACCAAGGTTAACAGATAGCTCTGGCAGACACCTTGTTTGACCATTGTTGAATGCGTTCCTTTTTGTCATATCTCCCAAGGATCCTCATATGATTGTGATATATGCGTGGGAGACTCTTGGATAATGAATAGTAAACACAGGGAGACCTTAGTATTCTCTGCACCTTTCAGTCAGTTGTGTGATTGTAAAGATGTAGTCTGCTATAGAATAGAAGTTTTTAAAACCTGCTTATTCCTTTCTCCTACTTTCATCAAGAATATTCTTGATACATGTCTACATTATTCTCAAAGATTTTGAAGAGCTGGAAATATGGGCATAGAGGTTGGTAGCCTCAGTCTGACTCCCGTTTCAGCAAGAGAAAATTTCATGCTGAAGGGAAAAATGGTATTACTACTATGAATGCGAGAAAGCCTTTAGTCAACTCAGAAGTTTTATCAGGGGGAAACCCCCATAAATATAGCTTGAAATGTAGTATTTTTGGTATGGCCTTTAACCACATGAACCAGGTTACTCGACATCTGAGAATCCATCCTTTAGCGAGACCCTATACACATATACAGATAAAGCCAATTTGGAAGCCTTATTATACGTCAGAGAATCTGTACAAGAGAGAAATCTCACCATGAATATGAGGAGCCTTCATTGTAGTTTTCAGTTCATATTCCACACAAGGGTTATTTGGTGATGTAAACGTAAGCCAGTTCAGTAGTTTATGAAGCAGTCCGGTTATTTTGTTAGATGCTTTTTTCTGGTAATAGGCTATTGCCATCTAAATATTGTAGGTTTGCACAAGGCCCATCGGAAAGTACATGGTATTTATCTAAAGTAATGTCTTCAAAATGAAAATTTGTTTTGAAGCAAACAAAAAATCATTTTCTAAAACATTCATTAGATAACTTTTTAATGTGAGGAAATAGAGAAACCTATAGATGAAGTGTTAACTTACGGTAACAAAGGGGCTAAAGGAAACATATCAAGAAAATGCCAAGAGCCAGAAAAAAGTTCAGAAGTGCAGTGTGAGTTAGTGGGTTCTTGGCTGCAGATAACTTGGATCTAAAGACAGGCCTTCATAGAAAAATAAAAATATAGCTCTAGTTTGTCGTTAGGATTGTCTAGTCTCATGGTTTGAAAGCTGTTTAGCTTAAGACAGGTGCCAAAAAGAAACTTCTGGCCGGACTGGAAGGAGATGCAAAACAAAATTATTTTCTTTGCTTGTTTTTTGTATGTTCATTTGTTTCTACCAATGTTTTGTATGTTTGTTTGACTGTTTTTTGTTGGTTATTTTTGGACTTAATAAAAAAAAAAAAAGAATTGACATGAGTTCTTGATTTGAAGACTCAAACCAGAGCCCTTAGACCATCAGCCAGTGTGGGAAGCATTCCTTTGGAGACCAAGAGAATGCAAAAAAGGTAATCACAAAAGGCTTGTTGAGGAATGAATGCTCAGGTTCAGAAAGATTGCTATCGTGACAAGAGTTTATGCCACAAGATTTGGGCATGGTAAAAAAATTTCAGTTATAGGGATAGGAACAAGACCTGTGATTTTAATTGGTATTGAGAAGTCTACTAAAGTAGTTCTAGACTTCAACTTTACACTCAGAGAGAGTTGCTTGATGACACTGAAAGGTTAAGGGTCTTAAACCTAGGTCTTACTGGATTCCTGGGGAGTTCTCTATTCTGCCTTTCCTTTTCTTTTTTTGAGGTTTTAATAGTATTTTATTTTTCCAAATAACATGCAAATATAATTTTCAACTTTCACTTTTGCAAAAGCTTGTGTTCTAAATTTTTCTCTTCTCCAAGGCAGCAAGCAATTCAATAGAGGTTAAATGTGCAGTTCTTTTAAACATTTATGTATGTGTCATTCTGTGTTAAAAAATAAATCATATCAAAAGAGAAAAAAAAAAGAAAAAGCAAACAACAAAAGGTGAAAATAGTATTCTTTGATCCACTCTCAGTCTCTATAGTTCTGTGTATGGAGATGGCTCTTTCCATCCCATGTCTATTGGAATTGCCTTGAGTCACTTCATTGTTGAAAAGAGCTAAGTATATCACAGTTGATCATCACATAATCTTGTTATTGTGTACAATGTTCTCTTGATTCTCCTCACTTCACTTTGCATGTAGATCTTTCCAGGCTTTTCTGAAACCAGCCAGCTCATTATTTTTTGTAGAACAATAATATTCCATTACTTTCATATGCCATAATTTATTCAGTCATTCCACAACCACTCAGTTTCCAGTTCTTCACCATTACAAAAAAGAACTGCTACAAACATTTTTGCACATGTGGGTTCTTTTCCTTCTTTTATGAACTCTTTGGGTACAGACCCAGTAGAGCCACTATTGGATTCAAGAGTGCCCAGTTTGAGAGCCCTTTGGGCATAGTTCCAAATTGCTCTTCAAAACTGGATCAGTTTATACCTCCAACAATGCATTAGTGTCCCGGTTTCCCCACATCACCAACATTCATCATCTTTTCTTGTCCACCAATTTGAGAGATGTACCTCAGAGTACCTCAGAGTTGTCTTAATTTGCATTTTCCTAATCAGTGATGTAGAGCATTTTTTCATATGATCAGAAATGGCAATTTCTTTGTCTAAAAATTGTTCATATTCTTTGACCATTTATCAGTTGGGGAATGGCTTGCATTATAAGTTCGAGTTCGCTAAATATTTTAGAAATGATCTACCTCTCTTTTTCAGTAATATAATACTAGCAAGACAGAGCATCCTGGACTATTGTTTAACTTTTGAGAAGGGAAAGTTCCTGCATCGTATATAAGATGAAGGAAGAATTTCTTTGAAAATGGTTATGTGTCATATAATGTCATTAACATTAACATAACATACTCAGTTATTTGATGCACAGATGGCATACATCACATTTTCAGATGACACAAAGCTTGAAAGGATAGAGTTAGTATCATAAAAAAAATTCAGACAAACTAGATGGTTTGTACTATGAATAATTGGCCCAAATTTGAATTTTAAACATGGCCTCCACAAATGAAAGGGGCAGCATGGACTGATAGGAGTTGTTTGGTAAAACATTCAGGGCTTTACTAGCTCCCTGGTTTGAGTCAGCCATTTGATGTGGAATGGTGGGAAATGCAAAATTTTACGAAAGAGCCAGAGTACATTTCTACTTGAAACCAGTCAATCTGGGTTGTATTCCCGCTCTGACCATTACTTTGTGACCAATGGTCAGTCACTGAATCTGTTTTCCTAAGCAGTCAGAATCTATTTTCCATGGTTTCTAAATGTAAAACAATACTTTGTAGCTAATGTTGATATGGCACTTGAAGTTTTGCTAAGTGCTTTACCAATGTTATCTCCTGTGGTCTTCTCTACTATTCTGTGAGCTAGGTGGATGCTATCTGTATCCCTGTTTTACATGTGAGAAGGAAACAGGTTAATTGTCATGTCCGGTATCTTGCCAATGAATGTCACAGGCAAGATTTGAATTCAAGCCTTCTTAACTCCAAGATCCAACATTTTCTTCACTGTAGCATCTAGCTGCCTCTGCCTTTATGGGCCTTCAAACACCACTGATAGGGGAATTGCTGTAATCAATACTTTATTCTGTTCATCTGAAAACAGGCAAAATCCGATGACCTTTGTCTATAAGGTATTAGAGATTGCCTAGGATGATAGAGAAAGGGATGAATTTTTCTGAGTATTGCCATAGACTTCAGTGTATGAATGCCATGTGGAAGTCTACAGACTATTTAGAAGAGGGATCAATTATAAATAAGGCTGTAAAAAGGAGTTCAACTAATTGGTTTCTTACTGGCTCTGAACCTACAATTTTATAACTAACTTCCCAGAGTCAAGGTATCACATTGGTTTCCAAATAGGAGCTATTCATGAACTTTTTTAAAAAAAGTAATGTTTTCTATTAAAAAATTATTTTCTCTCCCTCCACCCTCCCTATTGCCCCATTGAAGAAAGGAAAAACAAATCTGGTAACAAAGATGTAGAGTAAAGCAAAAGAAATTCTCACATTGACCAACTCCAAAAATACTGATCTACAGTTTTAGGTAATTTTGTTCAGAGGTAGGTAGTATATTTCATCAAGGGTCTTCTGTAATCATGGTTATTACAATGCGTCCTTCAAAATTATTTGTCCTTACAATGTTGTCTCCTCTACTCTAGGGAACTTCCTGGAGCAGCCATTGCATCCAGTTTCAGTTACTCAGGGCACCTACAACTAACTTCTAATTCCACAGGGCAGCAGATAATCCTTCAGGCCAACTACAGCTATCCACTTTTTCCCCACTCTCATACTTTTCAATTAGTTCTGTTTTCTGTCTGGGACAACTGGACTCCCAGGATGAACCTCTTTGGACAATGACAATCTACCTGGACTTTTTTTTTTTTTTTTTTCCTGAGGCAGTTGGGGTTATGTGACTTGCCCAGGATCACACAGCTGGGAAGTGTTAAGTGTCTGAGATCAGATTTGAACTCAGGTCCTTCTGACTTCAGGGCTGATGCTCTATCCACTGCACCACCTAGCTGCCCCGAACTTATTTCTTAATGATAAAAATGCCCCAACTTATTGGGGCAGCTAATAGGGTCAGTAGATCTAATACAGAGAAAAATTCATCTTCTTGAATTCAAATCTCACATCTAGTTGTGTGATTCTGGACAAATCACTTAACCTTTTTTGCCTCAGTTTCCTCATCTGTAAAATGAGCTGAAGGAAGAAATGGCAACCCATTCCAGTGTCTTTGCCAAGAAAATCCCAAATGGGGTCATAAAGAGTTGGGCATGATTGAAACAAATGACCACCAACTAAAACCCTATAGTTCCCTTACTATGGCAATGATTCTCAAACTCCAGCTACCATTGTTCCCCTATTGATAGCTCCCATATTCTCATTCCCTTCAATCAGACCTTACCAACATCCCACTCTAAAGTTATCCACCTTTTCCACTGTGCTCTGTAATTTCTGTTCCTAGGTAACATTAGCTTTGATATTCAATCTTCTTTTTTCCTTTCATTTTCTGGTACTCACTGAGACCTGGCTTTTTTTATGACGCAGCTTTCTGGCGGCCTCCATTTCCAGCACTGGTTGTACTTTAACCAATTTTTCCAAGTTAACACTCAAAAGAACTCCTTGCTCCCTATTGCTACATCACTGCTGAAGAAACTAGAGGCTCAATGGATAGAGCACCAACTCTGGGGAAATGAGTTTAAGTTGAGCCTCAGACAATGGCAATAAAATGGGGATGATAATAATACCTACCTCATAGGGTTGTCAGGATTAATTAGGATAATAGTTATACAGTGTTTGCAAACAATAAGACACTATGTAAATACTACCAACGAGCTTGTTTTTGCTAGATGTTCATCCAGGCCCTTCATCAGTGTCTCCCTGAGCTCTCTATTCCAGCTGCTGGGTTCCTTAGTTCCCATACATTCAATTTTTACACAAACGGTTTTCATATCATTTTCTAGTCCTAACCTCTTTCCTAACCTTCAGTTTCACATTTCCAGTTGATGTTTAGATTTTCCTAATTGCATGTTCTATTGTTGTTGTTGTTCTTAGTGGGGAAGCTAGATGGACCAGGGGATAGAGTGCTGGGCCTGGAGTCAGGAAGACTTATCTTCTAAACTCAAGTAGACCTCAGACAATTATTAGCCAGTTTCTTCACCCTATTTGCCTCAGTTTCTTCATCTGTAAAGTGATTTGGAGAAGGAAATAGCAAATTACTCTAGTATCTTTGCTAAGAAAACCGTGAGGCCCTAAGACTTGGATGTGATTGAAAATAACTGAACAACCACCACCTCTTTCCTGACTTTCAGTCTCACATTTCCAGTTGACTGTTACACTTTTCCAGGTGAATGTCCATGTCCAGAACTGAATTCTTTGTCTTTTCCAGGCCATAACCACTGTATTCTCTTTCCTTCCCTCCTGTGGCCTTTTGATGAATGATTTCAAGTCTACACAGCTTTAGTCTATCCGAGATCATACCTGCCAAGACTCAGACTAGCATTACCCAATCAACTGCATCCATTCCTACTCATACTGCTAAACTAGCTTGAGAAGAGAATGAAATGAATGAATTCACAACAAATTTATGTTACGTAATTTCAACTGGGTTTGCTTTATGGCAAGGCAGTCCTTCCACACCTCCCTCATTGACTCATTCTTCCATTCTTTTTCATCCCTCCTCAGACTTTTCATGGATTCCTCTCCCACCATGTTCTTAGTTGAGGAGAACTCTACCTCAATACTTCCTTGAAAAAATTGAGACCATTTATCAAGAGCTCCCTCCATTTTCTTTAATTATCCATCATCCACTTGGCTTCTGTCATTTTTTCCTTCTTAATTCCTCTCACATGAAAAGGTAGCCTTCCTTGCCAGGGCAAACTTCTCTACTGCACAAAGGTAGGCATCCTTTTTTATCTAGCAAATGGCTCCCTCTATCATCCCCACTTTCTCACTTACCTTTTATCTATTGGCTGCTTCCTTACTGCCTACAAATTACACCTATATCTCTGCCAAACAAACAAACAAACAAAAACCAAAAAACAAAAACCAAAACCTAAACCTCACACTCCATCTACTTCTGTTGATTCTCATCCCATACCTCTCCTCCCTATTATGTTTCAATTCCTTGAGAAGTGATGCTTCTGCTTCAAGAAAGGAAGCATATCTCAATATCTAGTATCTTATCCTGACAGTAACTGAATCACAGTTGAACATTGTTACAATATTGCTTTTACTGTGTACAATGTTTTATTCGTTCTGCTCAGTTCATTTTGCATCAATTCATGTAAGGCATCCCAAGCTTTTCTGAAACCATCTTGCTCATCATTTCTTATAGACAAATAGTATTCCATTACAATTGTATACCACAACTTGTTCAACCATTCTCCAGTTGATGGACATCCTCTCAATTTCCAATTTTTTACCATTGCAGAAAGGGCTACTACAAATAATTTTATGCATTCAGGTCCTTTCCCCTTCACTTTGATCTCTTTGGGATATAGACCTAATAGTGGTATTACTAAATCAAAGGGTATGCACAATTGGATAGTCCTTTGGGAATAGTTCCAAATTGTTTTTTAGAATGACTGGACTAGTTCACAAATTCAACAGTGTACCTAATTTTTCACATTTCTCCAGCACTTGTTATTTTCCTTTTCTGTCATTTTAACCAATCTGACTGGTGGGAGGTGGTACCTCAGAGTTGTTTTAATTTGCATTTCTCTGATAGTAATTTAGAGTTATTTAAAAATAACTATAGAAATACTTAATTTCTTCTGAAAACTGTGTGTTCACATTTTTTGACTATTAATTGTGGAATGGCTATGACTTGGTTCCATATATATTTGAGAAATGAGATCTTTATCAGACCTTGCTATAATATCCTTTCTATCACTCAGTTTCCTGTTTTCCTTCTAATTTTGGCTGCAATGGTTTTGTTTGTACAAAATCTTTTTAATTTAATAATTAATTTTACTCCATATGACCTTTCTATCTCTTGTTTGATCATAAATTCTTTCATTATCCATAGAACTGACAAGTAAAAGGTTTTATACTCCCCTAATTTGCTTGTATCACCCTAATCATATAGCCATTTTGACTTTATCTTGGTATATGGTGGTTAATCTGCCACACCGCTTTTCAGTTTTCCCAGGAATTTTTGTCAGACTGTGAATTCTTTCCCCCCAAATTTGGATCTTTGGGTTTATCAAGCACTATGTTGTTATGGTCATTTACTACTGTATATTGTGTACCTTATCTGTTTCGCCCAATCTATTCCACTGATCCACCACTATTTCTTAACTGGTACTAGACTGTCCTGATGATTATTGCTTTGTGATGTAGTTTGAAATTTGGTACTATGAAACCACTTTTCTTCACATTTTTTTCATTATGTTCCTTGATATATTTGAACTTTGGTTTTTCCAGGTGAATTTTATTTTTTTCCTAACTCATAATAATTGTTGGCAAATAAGTAAATATTAATTTAGGAAGAATTATTCTTTTTATTATATTGATTTAGCTTACCCATGAGCATTTAATCCCTGTGGGGGGAGTGAGAAGATCAAATCAATATTATTTTAAGTTGCTACTGTATTGTTTTCTGCTATATTGATTCTACAATGTAGCTGATTTTATGCTATATTGACTTTCAGCAACTGCCTAAAGCCTTCTTCCTATGTCTTCGAAGTGAGCTCAGGAACTTAACTCTCTTGAATTATAAATTATTATTATAAAGTTATAATGAATAGGAAAACTGTTATTTACCATGCCTTCCTGGGAAAATTCTAGGACATCTGCTTGTTATCTTTAAAAGCCTACAAGCTGACCTGGTATATTTTCACAGCCCTGATGATTATATAACTGACCATTTAGCCTCTCTTTGAATATTTCTGATGAAGAGGAGTTCATTATCATCCAAGCTTATTTCACTAAATTTTACTTACTCCAAATCCAGCCTCTTTTCCACTCAACCACACTATTACCTACAAAAGTGTATAGTAGTTAATTATCTTTAAGGATTATTGATTAGGGGCAGTTAGGTGGTGGGTGCATTGGATAGAGCACTAGTCCTGAAGTTAGGAGGACCTGAGTTCAAATCTGGCCTTAGACACTTAACACTTTGTAGCTGTGTGACCCTGGCCAAGTCAAACCCCAATTGCCTTAGGAGGGGGAAAGGATTATTGGTTAGTTAAAGAAGCAGTTATTAAACTTTTTGATCTTCGAATCACTTTACATTTCTAAAAATTAGTGAGGACTCTCAAAGAGCTCTTATTTTAAATGGGTTTTATCTGTTATTTACCATATTAAAAATGAAAACATCTTACTATTATTATGAAATAAAAATAATAGTTTTGATCTTGCAAATCCCTTGCTTTCAGTTTTCAGGACTCCTTGTACCACAATCTGAGCTCTTCTGAATTAGAGTCATTCCTGGTTGGGAGAGGAAGAGTATAGCAACTCTTGGTATAGCAACACATTTTTCTTTGGGAGTCATGTCCAAGTAGACAACATAGGGCTACCACAGCATGATGTTTTGCTTTTTTTTGTTTGTTTTTATTTTGCCTCTTCTACAGCATCTTTGGGTAGAGTAATAGAGACTGCTCTCTGAATAAACCATCATGTGACTACAATCTTGTGGGGTAGTTCAATGAGCAAATATGTTTGAAATTTTAACATAAGCACCTGATATTTATATCTCCCCCTTCTGCTGTGTTGTGTGTGACTTCACATCATATAAAACCTGATTTTTATGAGAATTAAATGAGGCAGTAAATAAGAAAAAATCTGACAATAACAACAGTCAGCATTTATATGGGAAAATAAGTTTTGCAAAATGCTTTCTATATCCTATTTTGAGCCTTTGAGGTGGTATCTAGAGCAAATAGCATTGTCCTCATATTGCAAAAGGCAGCCGCCCAGACCATCTGGTTTAAGGGCAGGCTAGCAGAAATTTCTTGTTGATGTTGTTTTAAGGACTTTCAAGAATTGGGTTGTACTTTGACCTCATTATAAGAGGCCATGGAGTAAGCTCTCCCTATCCAGGTTTTGGAAGCAGCAAGTTTCTCTGATAAATGTCTCATTTCTAAGATGAAGCATGATGTCCATGTACAGGGTGTCCCAAAAGTCTTAGTATAGACTTTTGAGACAATATTATATTACCCTTTCTATCTTATAAACATGAGATTCAGACAAATCAAATGTCCCGTACTAAGGACTCATAGCTATTTATGCAGTGACAGAATTGGAAATTCTGGAGCCCTTACTCCTCATTTTGTGTTTTACCAGGTCTCAATACCCCTGTCCTAGTTAAGGATAATAAGCCTTATTTATATTTGTTTGAATATGCAGCACTGGAGATGTTACAAGTAAATATTTACTTAAAGATATAATTCCCAATATCTCAGCCTCTAGGAAGAGACTAGTTTCAAGTCCAAAAGTCTCTTGGGGCTCAAGTCCCCAAGCCCCCCAACTTCTCAGGGCTTCCATGTGATTCATATCTTGGGGGATTGCTCCAATGCCTCCAACTGGGGAGGACAGACAACACAGAGCAGAATCATATGTCCCCCAGGCTCATTCTTGGAGCTGGGGTAAAAGAGGGATGGGGAAAGGTCATCCCTTCTCAGAGGTTCAGTTTATGGTACCTATGCTGTGGGTGACTAGGATTATTACCCTCTGGACATGGGAAATAGGAGTTGCTGAAAAGAACTCAGATCATGGAGGGTGGCAGAAAAGGGCACTTAGGCTCAGTTTGGTCAGTTTTAAAGTTGCAAGCAGTCAATCAATGAAGGCTAAGTAGCCTTCAACCCTTCCCCCATGGTAGGGAACTCTGTTATCTGAACTGAGCCTGCCCAGACCAACCTGGCATCCATGTAAAAATGGTCTTAGATGACCCCCAGTCTCTACTAGAGAAAAGGGGATACTTATTAATGAAGGTTGCCACTTCATAAGCAAATCTGAGATATAAACTCATTCTCCAGACCTTGCTGGATCCCCTTAATATATATGTCTCTAATTAGAAACGGGGAATCCAGGAGGCAATGGGCTATAACTAAAAATGTTCTGATGAACCATAATTGCAGAGGACTGGTGATGATGCATGCTACACAGATCTTGACAGACATATGATGGACTTAAGATTCAGAATGCAGCCTATTTTTGGACACAGCCAATGTGAGCCTTTTTTCTACTTGAATATACATATTTGTGACAAGAAATTGGTTTTTCTTTTCTTTTCAATTTGAGGGTGGGTAGGAATAAGGATGGGGCTAGGGATAAAGTAGCCAAAAAGGGAAAAGGAAAGCAAAACTATTGAGAATTTTAAAAAATAGAAAAGACTAGAAGGTCAAAAAGAACCAGAGAGAGGCAGGACAGCTTTAAAGTTGAATGTCAAATTATTCATTTTATTAAATATATTATTTAATTTAAAATTTATTTATTAAATATTATACATTTTGGTATACACTATTATACATTAAATCATATATTCTCTGTATTATATGATTGTATTTGTATTTATTTTAGTGTTATATATGCTTATATATTATTGTTGGTATTCAGTCTTTTCAGTCACGTCCAAATCTTCTGCATTTAGGTTTTCTTGGCAAAGATTTTGGAATGATTTGCTATTTCTTTCTTTGATTCATTTTACAGATGAGGAAACTGAGGCAGAGTAAAGTGACTTGTCCAGGGTCATGGAGCTGGTAAGCATCTGAGGCCAGATTTGAACTCATGAAGGAGAGACTTTCTGACTCCAGATCCAGCGCTCTATTGATGGTACCACTTGGCTGTCCCATTTATATTTTATATATTATTTATGTTGTCATATTATTTACTTATTAATATGTTGTTATTATTTTATATATTATTTACAAATTGTCATTATTAGTATATATTATATATTTGTGTATGAGGAGATAGTTGCCTAGAGTTAGGAAAACCTGAGTTTGAATCTAGCCTCAGATACTAACAAGCTCTGTAATTCTGGGCAAGTCACGTAAGCCTGTTTGCCTCAGTTTCCTCATCTGTAAAAATGAGGATAATAGCACCTATGGCCCAGGGGTGCTATAAGGATCAAATGAGATATTTGTAAAAAACAAAAATTAACCAACACAGCATAGTGCCTGAAAACATAATAGGTGCTGTATAAATGCTTACTTTTTTTCATTCTCTTTTATGTCTTCCTAATTACTATCCTAGTCAGCACGATGGCTTTTCCATATGTTTTCCTCCTTTTTAAAAGAGCTTCTTTCCATGGCTCTCTCCATTATCTTCTCAGCTGAGAACCTTACCTCTCATTTCCCTATGAAACTTGAGATCATTTGCCAACAGTTTCTTCTTCTTCCCTTCTTCTCATCTTCCATTACCCAGAGGTTCTTTCTGCAATCTTCCTTTACTCTTGTATCACACAAAGAGGTTGCCCTTACTCTTGCCAAGGCAAATCATTTTATTCAATCTTCTCTAGCAGATGGCTCCCTTTCCTGGATTCTTCCTCACTTACCTTCAGTCTTTGTCTAATTGTCTACTTCCCTAATAAATGCAAACGTGCTCAATTCTCCTTCATCCTCAAAAAACCCTCACTTGATCCATCCATCCTGGCTAGCTTCATCCCCTATGTTTCCTTCCTTCTGTGGCTAAATTTCTTGACAAGGTAACTCCATTTCTTTTCCTTTACATCTCCTTTTAATTCTCTATAGCCCAACTTCCTTTTAAAAAATATTTAGTTACATTTTGAATTCCAAACCATTTCCCTCTCTTCTTCCCAACCCTATATTAGAGAAAACTAACATTTGCTCTTCCTCTGTAGGCCATGGTGGCTTCACATTGTCCTGAGGCTGATGCTTCTGGCTTCCTTTTCATGTTGGGTAGATGTGACCACGACTTACTTGTTGTGCTGGGGTTCAGGGGCTCACAATTTGTCTTCTGTAGTTGCTTTGGAAGTCTCATAGCTAGTCTGCTGATCCACTGGCTTCTGAACCAGGACAGAGAAGCCAATGCTGCTGTATTTTGCCTAAGTCTCCCAGTAGATTCCCCTGCATGGAGGCCATTCCACCTCCCTGAGCTGTCCCCCCCAATTGAGACTGACCTTTTCTGAAGTTCTTCCAAAATATCTTCTGCTGGAAATTAGTTACATTTCAAATATTTATGGGTTCTGTCACTCCAAAACCACTTCAGAGGCTTGATCTGTTATTGATCTGAGGGAAGTCCGGAAGAGTTCAAAGATCTGTAATTCTGGGCAAGTTACTTAAGCTTATTTGCCTCAGTTTCCTCATCTGTAAAAATGAGGATAATAGCACCTACTGCCCAGGGATCTTATAAGGATCAAATGAGATATTTGTTAAAAAAAAAAATTAACCAACACAGCATTAGCACCTGGCACATAATAGGTCCGCCATCTTGGCTCTGCTCCAATTTTTTTTTTAATGTTCAACAGATAATAAGCACAATGAAATTTTAAATCCTTTATATCCTCTGTTCAATTGTGAGAGGGTAAAGATGGAATTCATAGTTGCAGGGGAAAAACACAAAGCATGGGAGCCACTTATGTAGTAGAGACGACTGTGGCAAGCTCAGGCAATTTCAGATGAAAAGCTGGACCTTTGATTAGGACTTTTGTGTGTCTGTGATCAGTGCAAACATGTCTGTTGACTGACTGAATCCTGGCATGTAGGAAATATGGTAGATTCCTTTTAGATTATGAGCTGCCCCTTGGACCTCCAGCAGAGGGATCTGCTGGAGACTGGGAGAAAAAGGAGAGAGTCAGAGAGTGAGTTATCTAAAGACCAGAGATGGCCTTTGGCTCAGGGGAGTGAGAAAGCATCCAGCTGTCTCTTTAGGTCCAGAAATGCCTGCCTGGAGATGGCAGAAGAAAGCAATGGAGAGGGCAAGAGCTTCCATCTCCCAAGCTCCTGGATGTAGAATCAGAGGTCCAAATTCTTGGTGTTGGAGCTGGCAGCCAAGGAAAGAAGTATTTGGCTCCCAGAAGCTGCTGCGCTCAAGAGCAGCGTGGGATGGCTGGAAAGTTCTTGGACTTGTCTTGTGAAGGGATGAGTCCTGGGAACCAGACTTGGAAGAAGACAAGGGGCATGGAAATAAATACCTCTTAAGAGATCGAAAGGGTGGCCATTCACATGGAATGGCAAACGACCAGCAATGATGTCATTTTGAATGATTGCAAGTGGCAAGGCTACCCACTTAGGGGATGTCTGGAGCCTCACAAAGTATTGCTCATTTTGGGCATCTAAACACTGTGCCTCCTGAATCTTACAGAAGATCATGCCATTCTGATCAAGTACTCTGAAAGGAGACTGCTGTATTCACTGATGATCAGTCTGGCATTAAATAGGCTAAATAAATTTCTCCAGAACTGGGAACAATGGGCTATGTAATGGAGAGTGACTCCTTCAATTTTCAGGGAATGCAAAGTTTTATCAGGGAGGAGTATGTAGAATGTTACTCTAAAATCTTGGGCTACTTAACTAAAAAAGATGATTTTTATTTTTTTATATTATTTATATTGATTTTGGACTCGTTTACCCTGCTTCCCACTGAGTATGGAGATCCACATCAGATCTGCCTCTGAGGTACTCTTCCAGAACATAGCTGAGACCTACACTGTCTCTATCCTAGGTTCTCTGAAATATGAGAAAACTTGAGGATGATTCACAAAAACAAAAAGATGGGGCTACATGTACTTACTAGCCAGTACCTACCAAGAATAATGGATGTGATCAAGGATTTCATATGTTGTGGAGCTGGACATATATCTACCTCAAGGAAAATTAAATCTATTTAAGACATCAATTATTGATATGTTTTATTTATTTCCTCCTTCAAAAATATCATCTAAGTTTAAGTTTGGAGACTAAAATTTCAGTAAGTTCCCCTTTAGTTTTCAAGAAAGCACGGTGTTACAGAAAGTTTTATTTTGCTTTATTTGTGCCCCTTTACAGCACCACAATTCCTTATTTACTCTTTCCCACCCCTCCACCCTTATAGAACCCTCCCTTGTAACAAAGAAAAAAAAAATGTTAAACCAGGACTGTGTTTGACAACACATGCAACATTCCATACCTGTAGTTTTCCACCTCTCAAAAAAAGGAAAAAAAAAAGGGAAGTATGTATCATCACATGTTGTCCAGAACTAAATATGTTTATTGTATTTAATCTGAGTTTAGTTACCTTTTAAGTGTGACTCTGCATATCACGGTGGTCGTCTTGTATTCTGTTCACCTGAATCTGTTGTCAATGTTCCGTATCAGTTCACATGGGTAATAGGATCCCAGGTTTAATTCTACAAGTGACCTTAGAGCTCCATGTACCGGGGGCTCTTATTTTAGACTTGAGCTCTATGCATTTTCTATTTAAGAGGGTACTAGTTAGCATATTGCAGGAAAGAGATGATAATTTTTCTTTCTCAGTTTCATGTACCAAATTGTTCTCTTGAATCTTATTTAAAGTAAGCTTCTAGAGAGCAGGGATGGCTTTATTTTTTGTATTTGTATTTTGGAACAAAATGGGTGCTTAATGAATATCTGCAAAATCAAAAAGTGACAAATCTGGCTAAAGCTTTAAACGTTGTTAATTTTGATTTTGAAAGCTTTGATGAGGAATAAACTACACTTGAAGGCCTTCTAACACTTGTTACATTGATAACTGTTCTATCTTGATATGAATTCTCGGTGTTGAATGATTATGCACTGCACTGACTGGAACCCTTTTTCATGAGCTATATTTTTATGGTTTCTCTCCAGTATGAATTTTCTGATGCTGAATACACTGTATCTTCTGGATGAAGCCTTTTCCGCATTCATCACATTTGTAGGGTTTCTCCCCAGTATGTGTTTTCTGATGGCGGGTAAGAGACATACTCTGGCTAAAAACTTTCCCACACTCACTACACTTGAAGGGTTTTTCCCCAGTATGAGTTCTCTGATGCCTAGTGAGGAATATATTTTGGCTGAAGGCTTTGCCACATTCGTTACATTTATAGGGCTTCTCTCCAGTGTGAATTCTCTGATGCAGAGTAAGGCTACAGCTGTGACTGAAGGCCTTGCCGCACTCTCGGCACGTGTAGGGCTTCTCTCCAGTATGAGTTCTTTTATGAGAAATCAGCGCTGAGCACTGGCGGAAGGCCTTCCCGCAGTCGTCGCATTTGTAGGGCTTTTCGCCGGTGTGAGTTCTCTGATGCTGGGTCAGGTAGACTTTCTGTTTGAAGGCCTTCCCGCAGTCGTCGCATTTGTAGGGCTTCTCTCCGGTGTGGATTCTCTGGTGATGGGTCAGGCCGGCGCAGTGAGTGAAGGCCTTCCCACACTCGTTACACTTATACGGCTTCTCGCCGGTGTGAATCCGCTGGTGCTGAGTGACCTGGTTGGTGTGGCGGAAGGCCTTGCCACACACGCTGCATTTGCAGGGCTTCTCCCCGGTGTGAATCCTCTGGTGTAGAGCCAGGACGGCCGTATCGTTGAAGGATTTCCCGCACTCGCCACATATGTGGGGCTTCTCGCCCGTGTGAATCCTCTGGTGCCGGGTGAGGTACAGGCTGCGGCCAAAGGCTTTGCCGCACTCGCCGCACTTGTAGGGTTTCTCTCCCGCGTGGCTTCTCTGATGCTGGGTCAGGCTGCCCTGCTGGGTGAAGGTCTGCCCGCACTCACTGCACTCATAGGGCTTCTCTCCGGTGTGGATCTTCTGATGCCGAATAAGGTACTGACTCAGGCTGAAGGCTTTGCCGCACTCGCCACATTTATACCGCTTCTCCGTGGTGTGGATTTGCTGGTGCTGAATAAGGTACTGACTGAGGCTGAAGGCTTTGCCACACTCGCTGCAGTGGTAGGGCTTCTCGGCAGTGTGAATCCTCTGGTGCACATTGAGGGACGAGCTGTCGCTGAAGCACTTGCCGCAGTGATCACATTTGAAAGGCTTCTCTTCACTATGGAGTGTCTTGTGTCGAATGAGGTGGATTTTCTGCCTGAAGGCTTTCCCACATTCATTACAATTATACGGTTTCTCTCCGGTGTGAATTCTCTGATGCTGAATAAGGTGCATGCTCTGTCTGAAGAGTTTTCCACATTCGCCACATTTATAGACTTTGTGCCCAGCATGATTGAGCTGAGGTTGGATAAGGTGCTTCTTTTGCTGGAAAGTTTTGCCAAACTCATCAAAACCAGAGATTCTCTCTACAGGAGGTATTCTATTGTATTGAATGAAGTGTGAATTGGAATTGGAAGCTTTAATGTAGTCATATTTATAAGGTTTGAACCCTGGGGAAATTCTATTATATTTAATTAGTTCTGAACACGGTTTAAAGCCATTTCCTTCAGTATCGTATTGATGGAGACTCTTTTTTGTAGTCATACCCTGCTGCGCAACAAGAAGTGACATCTGTCCAAAACTCCTCCCCAAATTACCTGCCTGGTTTCTCATCTCACTGGGTATTTTCTTGGGGATGACCGTTACTTCCCTTGACGCTTTCTCTTGGCTACCTCGTGGTTTCTTGAACCTCCCATCGTAGTTCCACACTTGTCCCAAAGTACAATCCCAGGGCTCATTGCTCTTGAGTTTTTCTGGCAAAGACTCTTTCACATATATGCCTTGTTCTGAAAAGACCTCCTTGGTCTCAGGCTTTACTTCCCAATCTGAAAAGAAAAAAAAAGCCGATGTATGTATACACATGCACACGTACATATGTTTCTTTTTCTCTGCGCCAAAAGAAGCAGCAGAAAGTGCTCAGTTTTCTTTTTCTTTTCTTTTTTTTTTTTTTTTTTTTTTTGCTGAAGCAGTTGGGGTTAAGTGACTTGCCCAGTGTTAAGTGTCTGAGACCAGATCTGAACTCAGGTCCTCCTGACTGACTTCAGGGCTGGGGCTCTAACCACTGTGCCAACCACTGTGCCACCCACTGCCCCTAGTGCTCAGTTTTCAAGAGGTACTTATTGAGAGCTGACGAGACAAGTGAGGGATGATTAGCAGGATCTTGCTTATGCAGTGAATAGCAACATCTATTTTCTATCAATAAGATACACTGCAAATAAAAATGAACACGGGGTAGAGCTTTGGAGAATTTAGACTCATTATAAGGATGAAGGCAGACTTCCTGCTTTCTGGAAGAACCCTGAGAGAATACTGTAGGAAAAGGACCTGGCACAGGTTAAAGCAGCCTTGGGCCCTCCTTTGGGAACAAAAGCCCTAAATTAGGCTTTTTTTTGGCAGATTTTGTAAGGTCTTTGGTTTCTGAACTGGTCTTTCTAGAAGGTGCCAGTATTCAGTTGTGCTCAACACAACACAATTTCTGTAGAATTAAAGGGATCAAACACATACTAAGGATTCAACAGTTTCCAAATGGTAAAATGCCAAAAGGACAAAGATTGAGAAAATGTCAACCAGAAAGGTGGCAAGATAGTGGCTGAATGAGGGTCCCTGGTGTCAGAGAATAAGCTTGTTTTGTGTGTGTGTGTGAGTGTGGTGATTGGGGTTAAGTGACTTGCCCAGGATCACACAGCTAGGAAGTGTTAAGTGTTTGAGGCTGACTCCTGGGTTGCTCTGTCTGCTGCCTCCTGTCAGAGTATAAGCTGAAAGCCCAAAGGATCAGGGATTTACAATTGGCTTGGACCATACAGGCCACTGAGCCCAATCCCTTCATCTTTCACAGAAGGAAATGTCAGCCCAGATCCATCAACCGGCATGTATGAAGCACCCACTATGTTCCAGAAACCCACTGGGAATACGAAGAAAGGTAAGATGGTCCCTCCATGACTCGCCAGGGTCACAGGGCCAGCAGGTGTCATAGGTGGGAGCTGACCTCAAGTTCTGCTGACTCCAAGCATGTGCTTCGTCTCCATAAGGATGAGGGGAAATATCTAAGGATCAAGGGGGACTGATGAAGACACTTGGGAGTAAGCCTTTCACTCCCAGGCACAGGTAGGCCTTGCCTCTCTTCTAACTCTTTGCCCTTCCATTCTTCTTACTCTGTTCCCTCCCGTGTCCTTCTCAATGACCAGCAACAAACAGGATCCCTCACACACGACCCTCCATATCCCATTTGTGCACTGGCCACTTTCCAGCCTGGAAACCTTTCTCCAGGCTTCCTTTGAGGGCCAGCCAAAAGCCCACCTTCTGCAAGAAGTCCTTCCCAGTCCCACCTGAAGCTGGCATCTTCTTTCTTGTATGAAGCTGATTTGTACATAGTTTCATGTTGTTTCCCCTTTAGACTGTGAGCTTCTTAAGGGCTGGGACCATGATTGTCCCTTTATGTACCCATCAACTTAGAAAAGTGCCTGGTATACAGTAAATGCTTAATAAATGCTTGTTGACCAATTGACTTCAAAGGTAGTGCTATTCCTATGGTATTGTGTTGCTTTCTCATGGAACAATATTCTCAGGGAGCTGAGAGATTCTGAATGTAGATGGAAGGATTAGCCTGAAAAACAAGGAAGGACACACTTGGGCTAGAGAGAACATGGACAGTGACCCGAGGAATGTGGCTGCATGGTAAAGGATGGAGGAAGGTCTCAGTTCACAGCTGAAACAAGAAAAGGCTGGAGACAAAGTGTCACTCCAGGACCCACGCCCACAACTTTCACTTTCCCCCACAGGCCTAGAGGAAGGGTTTTGAGGGGCGCTTCTTGTCCATAATTTCAGACAGTTTCCCCTGACTTAGTAGCAGCTGTTCCTGCCTGTTGGCTTTCCTTCACTTACCTGGACAGGAGTGTCTGAGAACTTTGTTCTCCAGTGTCCATGGTGCTTCTGCTCGCTCCAACCTGGCGATCACGTCTGGCTTAAAAACCTGCAGCCCTGCTCATAGAAAGGAAACAGCAAAGTGCCTGGAGCGGTCACACAGAGCTCAAACCCGTCCCATCCACTCCTGGGGAAGGGCATGTTGGGAAGGGGAGAGCAGTGGCTGGCAGAGAGCCTCAGAAGGAGGCTTCCAATTCCAGGGCCAAGAAACAAGACTGCAGAATGGGCAGTGGGTTATTAGCTCACTAGATTCATTTTCTGTTAGGATAGGGGCCACTTCAGTCCTCCATCTCTTCAAGCCTTTGAGCTATCCTTCAAAGAGGATCCCGCCAACCCACTCAGCGAGCCAGTTGGCTGTCCATCTGCTCCCGGGGCCTGGCTGTCCCCCAAGCCTGAATGCCTCTTGGTTCACCTGGCCTCCTTTGGAGGCTCAAGACCTTCCTTTGGCAAGACTTGTGTCCTGCTCCTCCCTCTGCTGTTGTCTGCCCAGCCACATGCGTGGATCTTGTCTGTAACTCGTTATTTACAGAGGGTGCCCCTAAGACACCCGGGGCAGGAAGCTCTTTTTTGACTTTTTGGGGCCTTCAGTGCTTGGTGCATTGCTGGGCCCATAGTTAGTACTGACAAGGGCTAATTGACTGAGGATATGGAATTTAAAGTCCCAGCACACACGGAGGCTGCCAATTTCCAGTTGTAAAATGTAAAGATGTCTCACCTGGGATCACAGTGTATAAAATAGACAAACAAATATTTACTGATAGTTAAGTGATAATTTTGTGACCCCTTAGGTTTCCTCCTTGCCAAAACTAACCTCTTGACTTCTTGATTTCCCATCTCCCCCAGGAGTTTGTCCTGTCAATCATACCTTCCCACTTTTATCTTCAAACTCTCCCCACCCTGACTTCTTCCTTGTTAAGCAGAAGCATACTGAGGTTTTCTGGGTCCATAAGAAGCCTTCACTTGGCCATCCTATCCATTCAAGGGCCATCCTATGCCCTCCCCTTTGGCAGAAAATAAGTTAGAGATGGTTGTCTGGATTAAGGCCCCCACAACGTCTCAATTTCTTAAATCCCTTGCCTTCTGGCTCCCACTGCCCTGGAACTTTCTTCCAGGTTGCATCCATCTTATCCCTGATTGTTAAGTCTTTGCCTTTAGCCTATGGCTGATCACCTCCTCCCCCCTTTCTGGGCCTCCATGCCACTGCTTCTTCCTCCTTCTCTTCCTGGTCCATCAAGTCAATAAGCCTCCATCCCAGTCATTGTTTACTACCTGCCAAATCCTGCGCTAAGCGCCAAGAATACAAACACAGGCCAAAGCAAAGTCCCTGCTCTTGGTGATCTCTACTCTAGGGGGGGGAATCATGTAAATAACCAGGGCAGACTAGACAGAAGGTTACTCCAGAGGGAACACGCCAGCAAGGGGGAGGGCTGGGAAAGGCCTCTGTAAGAGGCAGGGTTTGAGCTGAGCTTGAAGGAAGCCAGGAAAACAAAGGCAGAGGCGAGGAAGAAAAGCATTCCCCCTCCCCCAAAGAAAGGCTGGAAATGGAACGCCATGTGTGAGGAGTCACAAGCAGCTGGGATGGTTGGGCCACACAGCACAGGGCATGGGAAGGGAGGCAGGGGCTAGGGGGAAGGACAGCTTTTCCCACTGTTTCTTCTCAGCCTCCTCTTATGGAGATTCACCCATCTCTCCACAACTGAGCACAGCTTTTCCCAAAGCTCAGTCCTGGACCCTCTTCTCTTCTCTCTCCACTAGGAGTTCTTAACTTTTTTTGGTGTCAAATACTTGTAGGGCAGTCTCATGCAGTCTAGGGACCCTTTCCCAGAACCAGGCTTGTTTCTTACTTTTACAATTGAAGTATATGCTAGATTTTCATTACTGATTAGGGGGGAAAAATAATTTGTTCCTCATCAAATTCACAGAACCCAGATTAAAGACTCTTGTAAGAAAAACTAATAATGAGAACAATAATGACATTTATACAGCACTTTAAGATTTGTGAGTGTTTAATGAATATCATCTTATTTCATCCTTACAAGAGTGCTGGGAACTAGATATTATTATTCCCATTTTATAGTTAAGGAAATTAAGGCAGCAGACATGACCTAAGTTGCTCAGGGTCACAAGGTTAGTGTGTATCTGAAGCTGGATTTGAATTCAGATCTTCCTGACTGCAAATGCAGCATTCTATCCACTGTCCCTCCATAGTCTTTAAATGATCTCACTAGCTCCCATGGGTTATTTAATATCATCTCTGAAGAAGAAACTCCGCAGCTTCATACATAACAATGATATTGCCACCTGGACATCACACCAGCTATTTAAACTCAACATAGCTCAGAGGGAATTTATTTCTACCTTCTGAAACACTGGGGATGGAACGACAGACTTGGAATCAGGAAGAGCTGAGTGAGTGACAGAAGAGAGAGATAGGATGCAGGGAGACTAGTTAGGAAGCTTCTGAAATAGTCCAGGTGAGGGAAGATGGGGGTGTGAATGAAGCGGGTCTACATGTGTGTGCTGAGGAAGGAATGGACAGGAGAGGTTATGGAGGTCCAACTGACAAGACCCATAAACCACCAGATGGAGGATGAAGGCAACGGACTCAGAGGTCAGAAGGATGGTGGTCCTCCAGGTGGTAAAAAGGAGGTGATGAGGAAGATTGTTTTGAGGAGGGAGAGATAATGAATTGTTTCATTTGTTTGGAGATGTCTGGGCGAAGATTTCCTACAGACATTTAAGGATGTGTGACTGAGATTCAGGAGAGAGAATAGGATTAGAAATGTAAAGCTGGAAAATAAGATCGGCAAAGAGATAAGATACTAGAAGTGCATGAAGTACACATAGTGCAAGTATATGAGGGGCCATTATGATGAAGAAGGAGGAGTTGTTTTTTTTTTTTTTTTCACCTTGGCCCTGATAGCGAAAGGACAACAGGGAGAAGTTACCAAAAAGCACATGTATATTTGATCTAAAGAAAAACTTCCTCAAATAGAGCATATCCAAAAATAGGAAAGCTTGCCTCTGGAGGCACCCTGGTCCATGGTGAGAAACTTCAAACAAAGAGAATGACTAGGGTGGAAGGGACTTTTCCAAGTATATGTTGGAACAGAGGGCCATCAAGGCCCTCTCTTGTTCTGAAATTGTATATTTTTAAAAAGAGTTTTAGTTTCTCTTTTGTCAAAGTGTGTAATGTTATGCTTGTTGCCACAGCCTAAGTTTTTGCTTTCCCAGTTCCTTTTGGCTCATCCTTTTCCTCTGGAGGAACTTTCTCTTTTGCTCCAAGAACAAGCTGCTTCTTTCTTGGAAGCATCAGATCAGTGTGGCAAGGGAGGCCCAGAGATACAATGATTCTGTCATAAGTGTTGGGGACTTGGGTGACCAGCTCGAGGCTCAAAACCACCAATATACCATTATGTCAATGGAAAAGAACAAAATGTTTCCTTAATGAGAAACCTTTCAAATACTCAGTAACTCTGGGGATGTACCATGGACAGTTTGGAAGTTTCAGGTTTACTTGAGGGGGGCTCAGAGATCTGAAGTTTGTGACGTGCAGAATTTTGTGAGTTTGCTCAGTTTCAGCAAGTACTAAACCAATTTAAATAACTGCCTATGCAGAGGCTTCTGGGAAACCACTTGTATAAAGTTCTAGAACCCTTACTTCTGCCTCTTAGTATTTGTGGAGCCTTAAAGGCTTGGCTCATGTGCCACTCTCCCATACCTCCTATCTTGTATTTACTTCTCAGTAATATCAAATGTAAGCATCTCTACAAGAAGGACTTTAGATTTTTTCCTTTTCTAAATCTCTTGCATTTCAAGTGGTACACACTAGATCTTAGTAAATTTATGTTGAAATATTAACATCCCCACTCTGCACGGCAGGCCAAAACTCAGCCAAGAGAGTCAGATCCTTTCCCCCACCCCGAACTTTAGAAAAAAAAAAAGAACAGAAAGATATCCGATGGGGAACATTCTCTGTCCTTGTTGAGAAAGCCATCCTTACCCAAGGAGACCAGGTTCCTATAGTTTTCCAGCATCACATCCCTGTACAAGTTCTTCTGAGCAGGGTTCAGTTGTCCCCATTCTTCTCTAGTAAAGTCCATGGAAACATCTTTGAAAGTGATTGATTCCTGAAACATCAAAGATATTCCTGCTTATTCAGGGTTCCTTCTGCCCCCATATGATGTGGAAAGAGGTGAAGGTAGAAGGCAAGATAAGGGAAATTATCAGTGTCCTGAGTCAACCTCCTAAAATGTTTATTGGCCACTCTGGAACTGCTGCACTTTGTTCTGAAGTGTGTAGCACATAGCTAGTACTGGTTTATTCTCCAGCCCTTCACCCCAACACCTCATCTCCCAATGTGAATCCTAAGGAATCACTTCCTTCACTTAATTATTAAGTCCCTAATCTAAGCACATAATTCAAGCAAAATAAATCATTACAGGTCCCACCATTCCACATAATCACTGTCATGTTATAGGATTTGTAAATCAGGAAACACCTTAGAGACCATCTAATTTTAGAATTATTGAGGCCAGTCAGGATCTGCCATGACTCACCTAAAAATGTCTGGTTTTGTGGCTTCAGCAACTCACTCTTCCCATAAACTACAGGAAGACCTATTTGTTATTTAGGATTTTTGTCACTGTAGTTAGCCCCCTTTCATGAAGGTGAAGGAGATTGCTCCCAGGAAATGAATGTATACATCCCTATTCATGATCTCATGCTCTTTTGGACAGGAAATGCAATTTGCCCCTTGCATACCTCTCTCCTTTGGTAAAATCCAAATCTCTATCAACAATAATGCTTCCATGTCATTTTGTGTGTTAAATAAGTGTCATACAAAAGGATGTGGAAGCATCCTCTTGATAGTTATAATCGCAGGACCTCATCCCCCTTGGAAAATCCGATTTTGTATCTGTGTCCAGAATCTCAAAAGAAGGCTGAAATCCCTTAATGAAGAACCCTGCTGTTGTTCATTGTTTTTCAGCTGGAAACAGGTTTTGAGGTTACTTCTTTGGCAATAATTGCATAATTAGAGAAATGAGAATTCAGCTAGCTTGAAAAGAGAATTTTAGAATTATTGTTGAATACAGACTTTTTGATTCCTGCAAACCTATGCAGGATCTTTACTGCTATTCTTCACATCTATAAACCTAAGATCCTTCTTTGTCTCTCCAAATAAAATTTCATAAATAATTTTCATTTTGGGCTTAGCTGGAAGATTTAGGATACTTTGCTTTCTGGAATTTTAGGTAACATAGTTTTCAAATCCCTCAGTTTAAGGGGCCTTGAACAATGACATGGAATATCGACAATCTAATCCTCAGCCTGCCATCCCTTTGTAGGCCAATCATTTCCACAGAATCACTGAAAACCTTACACCTGAGGCACAACTAAAGTGTCAGAAATGCAGGTTATTATGCAAAAAAAGAAAGCAGAGGGGAGTGATATTTGGTAGAAACTGCTCTCCAGATACAAAGTAAGGTGCTGACTACAAGAATAGAAGGATCCCATGGTCTGAGGAGGAGGCTACCTTCAGCTGGCTAGAAAAAAAAATGTCCTTCAATAAATTTTACTAGGATTCATAAATTTTGTGGCCTCCTTTGGTGTAGCTGCTGACATTACAAAATCACCTATTCAGGGACCATCTGCTGCTAAATGTTGGGGGCCATTGAGAGGAGAGCTTAATCACCTTTCATTTCAAAAGCCCTTACGAGCCTCCAAATGAATTCACCGATGAGTTCGCCTTCACTGTCACATGTTATTATGTCATAATAATGTTTATGACATAATAGTATATAATTAATTGCATATAATATATAATTAAGCTACATACAAAGCTTCATTATCATGTAATCTTACACTATTTAATAAAAAATATTTTCCAGTAGTAACTATCTGGGACTTAACAATATATTGAAATAATTGACCTTTAAGCACCTCTTATATTCTGATTAGTCACTATGGAACTCCCAACAACTACTTTCCTACAAAGTGCAATTATTTATTTATAATTTTGGAATTTTAGACTTTATTTTCAGTCATATATCTTGCTCTGTTTGCCTCTCAAAGTAGCTTAATGTTTTCCACATTCCAAGCACGGGAAATCACCATGGGGATGGAGCCCCCTGGGAAACAGCCACGGGGATGGGGTCCACTGGGAAACAGCCACGGGGATGGGGTCCACTGGGAAACAGCCATGGGGATGGGGTCCCCTGGAGGAGAGAGTGCACATTGGAAAATGACATGAGATAAAGTCGGGAAGGCGGGCAGGGCCAGCTTGAGGAGTGACACCGATGGCCTCTCGGCAGCCATAAGGAACCAACCAGAGTTCTCAGCTCAAGAGTGGACCTTCAGCCTCATGCACTAGGAAGAGATGTTGGCAATTGTGGAGAGGGAGCCCAGCCAGGAAGGCACTGCGGCCCAGAGGCCTCCCTGGGGCGAGTGAAGAATGGGTTGAGAGAGATGTCTTAGAAGCAGAGTTGAGAAAACTTAGGAGAAAGGAGTAGGGTGAGGACAGCGAAAGAAAGGTAAGAGGGACCCCCAGGTTGCAAACTGGAAGGAGAGTCAGCAATAGCTCACAAACATCCCTATGGAGCTTTTATGTGATAAGCACTCAATCCCCTCCCTGACCCCTTACCACAAGCCCATGGGGGTTTGTCACTTGACAAAGCTTCAGTGACTCAGACAGGGTCACACGGTCAGGGAGGACTTGGGGCTGGCTCTGGGCTTGGGGCACGCTCCCCGGCTGTCCAGGGGGCAAGGGTCAGGTGGGACCTGGTCGGCGTTCTCTATTGTTCCTTTTGAGACCCCAAAAGAACAACTAGATCAGTGGGGGAGTGATCAATAGAGCCCTGGTGTGCATGTAGATTTGGTGTGCACGTAGAACCAGACCAGACCACAAATGAGTAAGGGAGCAGATGGGCAAAACAAGGGCAGGTTTCAAGACCTATAGATTGAGAGTGATCGTGCAAAGTGGCCACGGAGTGGGAAACTTTGCTGAAGGTTCCATTAAAACAGAAAACCATTCTTCCATATGTTACCGTATAAGAACAAACACAAGGAGTCCGTCACTACAAAACGCGTGGGTAGGCACAAAGGGAGATCACCTGTCACATAAAAAGCTTTCTCCCCTCATACTACAGTAGCCTGGGCCAACACAAATCACCGGTCCTAATTTTAAGTAAATTGAATTGCAGGGGCAGGCAAATAAAAGGTCAGTAGACACCCAGTAAATACTAGGATGAAACAAGCTATTCAAGCTGACTTTTTTATAGGCTTGCTCAGCTCTTTGAATGAACTAATTGAATTTATGTGCTTGATTGGCTATTCTAAACATGGGAATACATAAGACCAAGAGAAGTAATTAACAAAACAATTACTTTTCACTTGTCTATTAATAGTGGGAGAGATTTCCTATGTAAACATAGAAAAATGAGTGATTAGGAATGGAAAATTATGGCTTCTGAAGCAACGTCTAATAATAATTTAAAAGAATTGAAATTGTAACCTTTACAATAGGAGCTTTTAACAAGACAGATCCTCCCCCGTAAATCTATTTGAGTTATATTAAAATATAAATCAAGGAGGAATATTGCATTGCACTTTTGGATTTGTGCCACTACTTCCATTTTATGTAGTAAGGAGCCATAGAAACAAACCACTGGAATTATCTATTTTTACTGACTGAATTCACAAGACTGAATTTAATGAATATGACATTTTCAAATGAGTCAAACAGTTAACTAGTAAGACTCAATATTATGTTTGAATCGGCTACCTACACAATCCTAAAATGTGAACATTAATAGCAAAAACCTCATGTCGACGGGTCACGTAGGGATGCCCACTGACACCTACCAGATTTATCCTGTGAATGGCCGTTCCCCTAATTACTGCTACAAAAGCCCACAGCAGATGGCAAATCTTTATTGTTTTCTGCTGAAGGCTCCATTCTCTGGTGACTTATGAAAAATTTTTTAATTGCCTTTTGATTGCTGACTCTGTCTACTGTTTTTGGCTTCTGAAAATAAGTGCTTTTTAAACAGACAGCTGGGTGGCAGAGAGGTCAGAGAGCTGGATTAGAAATTAGGAAGCCATTAATTCATAATTAGCCTTAGGCATTCACTAGCTGTGTGACTCCTGGCAGGTGACTTAAACTCTATGGTGAAATGTGAATTACCCCCTACCTCCAAGGGATAGGATAAGATAATATTTGTTAAAGAATTTTGAAAACCTTAAACTGATACACAAATGCTAGTTATTACTGGGGCAAATAGGTGGTGCAATGGATAGAGCACAGAACTTGGAGGAAAGTAGGAATTGGAGTCGATTCTCAGGTACTTAACAACTGTGTGATGACAGGGCAGGTCACCCCAACTTCTGTGTCAGTTTCCTCAGGTATAAAAATGGGAATGATTATCATAGCATCTCTCTCACAGAACTGTGTTTGAGGAACAAAACTGAGTTAATATATGTAAGATGATTTATAAATCTTAAAACAGTATATGAATGTTAATTATTAGTACTAATAAATGGTCAAATATCTTTTCTGAAAGCTTCAAACAGGCATTTAACAACTTAGGCAACTTAGGGAGTTTCTATACTAGGAGGATATGGGGAGTAGAATCATCTTATGTGACATTTATGTTGAAATAATTCCAAATTGCCATCTAATTGCAGCCAAAAGCATGAGCATGGCCTCTTTAAAAATGTTTTTGTACATCCCTGCACTTATACTCTATGGAGAAGATGAGGAAGCGCCTCTAAATGCAATCAAGTTATGTTTGGAAAAAGCTCTGATTCATTTCTTCAGAAAAGGCCATGGGTAAGAGTGTGCTTGCTTATCTGTGTGGTTAAAGTTCAGTCTGCAACCAGGCTATCTTTTTCTTAAATCCCAATATTGACAATCAGAGTTGATGCTTTAACTTATAGAAAGAAGCCCCTGACCTCCTCTTGAAAGAAACCTCAAAGGGAAAAGTCCTAGGAAGGTCATATACAAATTACCATGTCAAATAAAAACATACTCCAAGTATGTACCAAGAATCAGTTCAAGTACTAAAGGACCTCAATCAGGATCACACAAGACTTGGCAGCTTCATTTTTAATTGAGAGGGGATCTGGAAGCAGAATATTCTAAAAGGCAAGTTATAGGCTTTACAAGCAAGAACAACTTACCCTACAAAATTAAGTATAATACAACAACAACAACAACAACAACAACAACAAAAGATCTGTAATCGAATAAATATTTCTCATCCAAGGATCAGGGCTGAGTAGGAACTTTGAAATAAAAGTCAAGAAAAAACACCAAAAGCTAAATTTGTTTAAGCAGCTGGCAGGGAGTGTATGTCAAGGTACTAAGGGGAAGTCAGAACAAGTATCCTTTCACAACTTAAATACCTGGAAAGAGTATTGAGGGACTTAAATAAGAAAAACAGAGATGGGCAGGGCTAGATTTGTTCTGTTTTGGGGACTAGTAGGGGGCATGAAAAGGGAGGGTAAAAGAAATACTCTGGTATAGAAAGGAGGAACCATCTATTTCTTGTAATTGGGGTTCATGAGGAAAATGTACAACAGAGAGGAAGAACAGAGGAAGTAGGCTTCAGATGAACCTCGTTTTTTTAGGAAATAGATAAAGAAGAGTTCAGAACATGTGAAGTTTTGTGAAGAAATCCACTGAATGCAATAAGGGATCAAGTGAGAAAGAGAGAAGGATTTAAAAAGTGGTAATACAAAGCCAAACAAGCTTCCTGATCTTGAAGTAGGGATTAAAAGGAAAAAAAAGGAAAAAAAAACCTAGAATTGGGGAGGGCAGAGTTGGGGACATCTAAAACTGGGAAATGCACAAAAATAAAGACATTCATTAGCAGTTAAGGCAGTTATCAGAAGCCTGAAATGAATGATAAACCATGTTGGCCAACAACCAAAGGTAATATTGCCACAAGTTCAGTTACAAAGCATTATACTGGTGGAGGAAGATAATAAAGGAGAATATTATCCCATAAAACAACAAAATAAATTTGGTCAGAAAATGAATCTGCTGACAGCGGGGAAGGAGACCTACGGCCACCTGTTCTCAGCACCAGCAACAAAGGATCCCTGCATTTGGATTCTAACCCTTGGGCATCCCAAATACCACATAAGGAAGCAGTGGCAGCTAAACAGGAAGTGACTGGAGCTGAGAAAATAGAAGAAACTGTTGCAGTGTCAGCATCATTTTAAAGGTCCTTGAGAGGCAATGTTTAAGAGGGAAGGAATCCAACCAATAATGGTGTTATCACTCCTAGAAGATGACTGAAAAATGTCATGACAGTTCCTTGTGTCTAGTTTCTCATCTCTAAAATTGAAGGGTTGGTTGGATTTGGTAGAATCTAAGGTCCCTTCCTGCCCTGAATCCATTATTCATGCACCAAAGCCACTCTGGATGAAAACATACAAATGATTATGTAGGATTTCATGGAGAATTTTCTCAGGTAGAATGAATCCTCAAGATTAAGCAGCTGGTGAACAATACAGAACAATAGTGTTAAATTCATTGGCAGTATATAATCTGGGAAATGACATTAATTTTATTTAGGCTTGTATTTTTTATTCTGTTAAATATTTTCTAATTCCATTTTAAGCTGCCGTTTTGACATATCTAGTGTAGAACATACAAGATCTTTAAATGAATGATGGTTGTAAGTAGAAGGACCTAGAAGAATCAAAACAGGACACTCTCATCACTAGGGGACTGGCTTCCAGGTGGTAAAAGTTTGGAATCACAGAAACTCCAAAAAAACTAAGGCAAAATTAAAAAAAAAGCAGTTAATAGCTTACTATGTGCTAAACATTGTGCTAAAACCTGGAGATATCAATACAAAAAGCAAAATAAGTTCCTTCCTTTAAGTACCTTGCATGCTAAATGCTACTAGACAGGAAGAATACACAGCAGAGAATAGTGTCCAGAGAGAGACTGGACCAGAAGGGAGCAGTGCATTACCCGGGGCCAGTGATGGAGATGCTTTGATCATAATTGGAGAGCACAGAAAGTGGAGTGGGAAGGAAAGGGCGACCATTCAGAAGATGGAGACTGGAGAGCCTGAGCAGGAGAGAGCCAGGGTTAGGGATGAAGTGAAGCATGCTGGGCCTTTTCCTGAAATAATAGTTGAGCAGGGCCCCATGGCTTGGATTCTCCTATATCTTTTTGTTATTTAATTTGATTCAATAAAGTAAAAACATACCCTTAAAGGAACTGCTCAAAGACAATGCCTTTTACAAATTGGTCGAGAGCTCGTGACTCTAAAGAGAACGTCAGTGACTTAAGGGTCAGTTTTAGTGAAGCATAAAAGCAAGGAGACCCGTGTTGAAATGTGTCACCGGTGTCGTGTGAGAGAAAGGCTCTTTCTTCTGGATGAGGAGGCCTGTCAGAGGCTCCTCTGTGTGAACGATGAGCTGAGCTGGCAGGGTGGGCTGGCCATCACAGAAACAGAGCAAATTGGAGAGTGACCATGCATTATCCATAGGAAAAACCGCAAAATGGAGCAAAAGACAGAACCCAACTATTTTCTATGCACAAAGAACATGCTTCACAACATGCAGAAAGTTAAGGTGATGAGCTGGAATGAAACGATTAAGCGTCTTCAGTGAGAGCTGTGGTCATGACTCCAGATAGACCTGCAGGGGAGCCAGATGAGCTGCAGAAGTGTCCCAGACTATCAAACCCCGTACTTTTAAGTCCGCAAGCATGGAATGACACATTTTTTCCTTTTTTTGGTTCAGGTTGGTGGTTTCCTTGTGTAGAGAGCTCCCAGTGTAAAAGCTTTACCCACCAACACAGACCAGAAATTCACTTTTAACTGACAGAACTTACACATTGGAGTGTGGAGAGGATAAGGGATGTGCTCATGTTCATTCAGCCAGTATGTGGCAGAGCACTTGAACTCGGGCCTTCCCAGCTCCAAGGCTCACCTTCTATCTACTCTGAAATTCTGTTTCAAAAAAGGAAAAATAAATAAAAGACAGAGACTAAATTACAACGAGCAAATGAGCAGATCAAAGAACAAGTCATCAGATGAATAAGGATGTTAGAGGCAATCACAAGGAGACCACATACCAACATTTATGGGATGCAGCTAAAGCAGTTGCTACAGGAAAATTTAGAGCTCTGGCTAAAGACAAGAAGACGATGATAGAACAGCAATTAAAATAGAACACAGTAACAATCCCAAAGCAGAGAGAAAAGAAGAAATCTGAAATGTGAAGAAATGAAATTAAAAACCCAAAGGCTGGTAAACAAAACTGGTTTAAAAAAAAAAAGAACTGGTAAACAAAAAGAGCTGTTTTTTTCCCCCTAAAGACAAAAAAAATCAATAAACTATTAGCAATTGTGAATAATGGGGAAAAATTGTTCGGGCTAAAAAAAGAAGAGAAGGAATTCAAATAAAAGGAGAAAAGACAAAGGCTACCAGAAATTACTCCATCCCATTATTTGCTAATAAAGCTGAACTTCTTAAAAATATAAAACAAATAGATTAGCAATCCAAGAAACAGAAAGGTCTAGGGAAGTTTATCTCATAAAGAGCTGTGAGCAAGATGAAAGTGGATACACAAAGGAGACCCAAAAAATCCCCAAAGTCTTGGATGGATTTGTATGTGGATTCTATTAAACATTTAAAGCCCAATCCTTATGTTAGATAAACTACTCTCAAAAATATGGAAAGAAATCTCTCTAGCAAACTCAAATACAGAAGCCACCCAGAGAAGGTTAGAGAATGAGAACTATAGACCAATGAATATCAATGTGAAAATTTTAAATAAAATGTTAGCATTTTAAATGAAATGAAATGTAAGAGATCTTAAAATGATTAATTATGACCAATTCAGATTTCTATCATGACCATAAGGATGCTTCAATAGGAGGAATACCATTAACATAATTATTCACGTTAATAATTAAAGCAAAAATCCCAAGGATGTCGACAGCAGCAGGAAAAGCCTTTGACAAAATGTAGTCCTGGTTTATGCGCAGTGGATAGAGCACCAGCCCTGAAGTCAGGAGGACCTGAGTTCAAATCTGATCTCAGATACGTAGCACTTCCTAGCTGTGTGACCCTGGGGAAGTCACTTAACCCCAACTGCTTCAGGAAAAAAAAATACTTAAAAAGCATAGCAAAGAAAGATCTTTCTTTAATAGGCTCAAAAGCATCTAGCTATAACCAACAACTAGCACGATTTATAATACTGAAAAACTTTCTCAAAAAGACCAGGGCTTGAGATTTGTGAGTAATCAAAGCTCTGTGGCTGGGGATCCAGGGCCCTGGGGAGTCATGTTAGGAGATACTCAGGGGACTGGCTGCCATGTGACAAAAGTCTGGAGCCACAGAAACTCCAAAACATTAAGGCAATCTCCCCCCACTCCCCAAACTCCCAAAAGCAAAGACACAGGGAGCTTGGGGTCTGGAGAGCAGCCACTCCTGTGAAAGCAATTCTCTTTTAAAACATTTGAATCACATCACTGTGACTATATGCCTATTATATTTTATATATTAATATGTTATATTATACATCAATATATTTTATATTATATAGCGTATGCCTGTGTAATATGTATGCATTTTTGTACACTTATTCTCACACATTTATAAATAGAAAAAATTGGGATACTTGGGCCAGGTGTTTGGAGGGAAATAAATAGAAGAAATTACTAAGGACAAAGTTGATGAGCTTTGGGAGACAAGAAGATCTGGGTTCAAATTTGACCTCAGAGATTTATTAGCTACCTAATCCTGGGCAAGTCACCCAACCCCTTTCAGCCCCGATGAGTTTAATCGTAGTACCCATCTCACAGCAGTAGAGAAAGGTCAGATGAGATGATGAGATGAGATGAGATACTCTATCTAATAGCAGAGATTTCCAAACCGAAGTCACAAACCCGAGCACTAGATTATTACAGAAATTAAAAGTATCCAATAGAAATCCATATAACTAAATGCCTATCTGATGCCTTCCACAATACCCTAATATAAAAGCATTTAACATGTTATTTCTCATTTTGACAGATGGGAAAAGTGAGGTTCAGAAAGATTAAGCCCCTTCCTGATGATCACACAGGTAGTGCTTGATTTACAAAACTTATAGGATTGAAAGAACCAAATAAGAGAAAAATGACAGAATGGAGAAAACGTAATGTTCACTGAATGAACAGTGAAAGAATATGAATGGCTAGCTCTCAAAAGAGTTAAACAAGGAGCAATCAAAGACTGAAATAGGCTCAGTTTCTCCAATAATTAGAAAAATGGAAAGGATGCAACTGTGAGGAAGTATTTACCACACTATGCCAAGTTGCTGCACAGAGAAATAATTATGGGAGGAGAAGGAGGAAGGAGTCCTAAAAGGCAGAATTACAAAGTTCCAATACTCTTTTGTATAAAAGCTATAAACTAGGCCCACGTCCTTGTTTAATGTCCCTTCCCTTTTGGCTGTGGGAAGGGACAGAAGACTTGGAACTCCTAGGCATATCCACCTCAGAGAAGGGATAAACTGCAAAACACAAAAATATATAAAAGTGACCAATTCAAAATTTGGGAGGATTGTGGAGAAATAGGTACATTCATACATAGTTGGCAGTATTGCAGAACTGGAGAATAAATTGGCAATGGCAACATAAATCACAAAACCGGTTGTGCCATTAGATCTGGTAACCTACTACTGGGAATAAACCTTATGGAAATAATTTAGAAAAGAAAAAAAATCTGATTTGAACAAATGTAGCTTTGTGACGTGTAATTATGAAAATTGAAAATAACCCAAATGGTAGATTAACATGAGGATGAACACAAGAGTACCAATGAGTATAATAAATAAAATTATGTAGACTGTGACAAAGGCCATATGCAGTAGGGAAAAGGAAAGGGATATGGAAGAGAGGGTTCTAAACAAACAGAGAACTTCTGATCTAGAGAGCCTGATTTAGTGGAATGGATGCTGTTCTTGAAGTCAGGACACTAGGGTTCTAGTACAGTTCTGCCTCTGGTATCTTGGAACAACTTACTGCACCCATCTGCACCTCATGTGTCCAATGGAAGATCGGACTGGATAATCTCTAAGGTTCCTCCCAGCTCTGTGATCCAGAGAATCTGGGTTCAAATTCTGCTCCAATGGGAACTCCCAGTATGACTCTAGAGAAATTACTGACATTTTCTGTGCTTCTTCATCTACGAAAAGAGGGAACTGGACCCCATGGACCCCAAGGTCTCTCCAGGAGCAGGCTGAGAATGCCATGGCTCCCACTAATATAGGAACACTCTTCCAGGTGAGACACTGGGTCCCAGGGTGTGGAAGAGACTTGGTGATCAGAGAGGATTAGGCCAGAAGAGAAACCTGACTCACCTTAGCCTGGGCTGCCCAGAGCCCCGAGGTCGCCACCACCTTTTCTTCTCGCCTCCACTCTCCACACCTTTGCAGCCGGCCTCTCGTCACTGCTGGGCCAAGATAACAAGCATTAGAGGGCTGGTTTAGTGTCTGAGGCCCACTGTGAACTTGGGGCTCCTGAGTCTTGGAGCTGTCATGGGGTGACTGGGCTGCACCTGCCCTGACCCCACTCATCAGCCCATCAGGGCCTGGACTCAGAGGCCCACAGCACAGCCGGAGGGAAGAGGGCACACCAGGGGCTGCCATGGGATACCGTGGATGGAGTGTCTGGCATGGATTCAGGAAATCCTGTTGATGGGAACTCAAGTCAGCTTGTTCTCTCCCCTTTTCAGGAAAGGCTTCATCAATTTTTTGTCTCAATAATGTCAGAGTAAAACTCCCAGGATCTTCTCCCTAACCAAGCATCCTTTGTCTCCCCAGCTCTTTCCTGGTCTCTCCCCCTTCCTTCTGTCTATACAAATGGCCCTTCCCCAAGCAGACCACAAAATCACCTTTGTATTTTGCCTATGACCTTTGGCTGAGAGAATGCCATCATGAATCTGCCACAAGCGCCTTTCACTTTGCGCCTCTCAGTTACTGCTCTTCAGAACCCCATCGCTGTCTCAGACGTTTACTGGCCATGTGACCTTGGACCGTTGTTCCACTGTCTGAGGCCGTCTGCCTCTGTTTCACTACATGTTGAAATCAACCCCTCTCTAGCTGAAGTTCCAACTGAAGAAGAGGTTCTGAGTGCAGGAAAGCCCCAGGTACTGATTCTGTTCCAGCCGGTGGTGATGGAGGGGCCCGTCGCTCACAGAAAAGCTGACTGAAACATTCCAGCTCACATGCAAGGGGAAGTCATACCCCAGGAGCCCATCTCTATAAAAGTAAAGGGAACAGACTGTCCTGTGACGCTCCCAGGGGAGGGGGTCTCTCTCTCTCAGCCAGAGTCCCCTTTCACAGGCTGACCCTCCACCTGAGAGCCAGTGTGCCTTCAGGAGGGGCCGAGGACCGGTAGATATGGCGTTTGCTGCCCGATGGCTCCAGGAGAAATGCCAGGAGCAGAACAGGGGTCTGGATGCAACCTCTGCAGACCTGACCAAGGCCTCTGGCACTGTCAGTCATGAGGGCTTAGGAAAAACTGGGTCAAAATGCGGTTGCCCAAGAAGCCCATCAGTAGAATACCCCAGTTTCCTGATGGCACGCTTGCTCAGGTTCTGGACATCGAGCAATGTTCTCGAGCTGTCCCATCACCAGCTGAAACGAGGCTGGGTGCTCGCGCCCATGCTCATTTACCTGATATTTTCAGCCATGTTGTGGAACGCCTTCAAGATGGACAAACATGGATTTAAGTCAGCTACCGCACCGGGGTAAACTCTGTGACTGAAGGGGTGACAAGCCGAGATGCGAGCAGGAGAGCCGACTCAGGTGACTGGCTACACCACACAGCCTCCAAGGCCATGACGCAACAAAGCGCGGACCGATTCTCTGCTGCTTGGGCTGGTGTCGGCCTGACTGTGGACCCCAAGAACACACAGGCCCCCGCCGGCCCGCGCCAGCTCTCCTGAAAGGACTCTCTAAGGGCTGGTTATTCTCAGGAATGTTCAGGGGGCAGGGGCAGGCTGCTAGAGCAGCTGCAGAACCCAGGAAACTCAGGGTCCAAACCTAGCACCCGCTGGGTGGGTGACTCTGAGCACTAGGTCACTTAATTTCTCAGTGCCCTGGGCAATCCTCATAGACTGGAGGTGGCAGATTTGCACTGGGAGAGGGCAGATCTAGACCCAAGGGGTGGAAAATCGCCCCAATACGCCCAAAGCAGACGCTCACTCTAAGGAGGAAGGAGAGGTCATTTGGGGGTAGCCCCATCCTGTCTCCTTTTGTCAATTATGACTTTTTTTTAAAAAACACTCTAATGTTTAAATCTAGATTTTGACAAAATTATATATTGAAAGATAAAAGATACACACAAATACATATATAGGTATATAGATACATACACACACACATATATAAAACTATTTAAAGTGTCTTGATTATGACTCCCATCATAGTTCATTGCCTCAAGCCCTCAATATATCACCAGCTGACTTTTTTTTCACTTGTGAAAACTCAGTCTTAGGTCATTCTGTGTCTCTCTATAATTATTTAGTAAAACTCTCTCTTCAAAATTTTCTGATAAGTTTTAAAAACTTGGCAATGGAGCTTTCTCTCCATCTCCTTTCTTTTAAAGGAAAAAGTCTCTTTGGTTTGTCAGGCCATTACTCTTAATAGTTCCTCTCCAAAGTTTATATGAATGCTTATCTGTTTACATAAATTGCATGTATGTATGTATCTAAGTATTTAATCTATAAATGTATAGCTCCCATTCTATACTTCTTTCCCCCAGAATTACGTATACTTCCCTGGTTCGACTGCCCTAAGAGTGGTTTTGACTCAGGATTCTAAGGATAAAGTGAAGGACTATTGTTACTTATGAATCCCCATTCTTGTCTTCCCACTAGCAGTCAACCAGCATGCTCAATTTTGAGCATAGGCGTTTTATTTTTCTTTATTCAAATGGAAAAGCAAGAATTCTTCCCTTCAAAGCCTACGGCACACTCTCCCACAATTACATATGGGACGTATCAGAAGAGTAGGCTTAGAATACAGAGTCCATAGGAGAAGCGTATAGTGAAGGGTTAATACAGCAAAGAATCAAAATACAAGATTCTCGCTCATTTTTCAGAAATTTAAAATAATGATTGAGTCTCCTCTTAGAATTTTACAAGTTTTTTTATATTTAGAAAACTCATTTTATTTTATTTTTTATTTTTTTAAATTTTATTTTATTTGTATAACATATGTGTGGGTAATTCCTCAACATTAACCCTTACATAGCTTTCTGTTACAAATTTTCCCCCCCAATTCCCCACCCCTCCCCTAGATGGCAGAATATCCACTACATATTAATTATATTAAAATACTACAAGTTTTTTTTTTTAATTTTAATCCATTTCCTAATTTCTGATCATCTACAAAAGCCTGTAAATCGTGAAAATCAGTAGAAAATGTTGAAAATCTAACTAGCATTGCTAGTAACTAGTCTAGCTAGTTACTCTACTGTCAGTTATGATCTAGAGGAACTACCAATAAGATTTTTCCCTTTCCAGTAACAAACTATTGCCCTGTAGAGCTGAACTTCCAACCCAGCCCTGGCCCTGGGGGAGACAAAAGGGGATCAGAGAAGGAGCCTCCAAGGGAGCAGCATTGGGACACTAAAAAAGCAGGGCTGGTGGTCCCCACAAGTTGGGGCCACCTAAATCTGCTGGGGTCAAAATCTAGGTAAACTTGGTTTAGAAAATAAGCCTCGGGGCTGGAGGATTCGAGATGTTTTAATAACTTTTCTTCCCTCAGAGCTTCCAAGTAATACGTTCCTTCATAAAAAGTGCCGGCTTGCCTCAGAGGAGTCACACTTGTGGCCAGCCAGGATACTGAGCCAGCGAAGCTGGGGCAAACCATTGTGTGCACGGGGTGGTGATGGGCAGGGACTGATGGAGGGAGAAGAGAAGGAAGGGTACAGGAGCAGGGTCAGTTGGAGGGCCAAGCCTTCCACCCATATATCCCTGATTACTCTCCCTCCATCCCCTCACACATTGCCTGCGATCCCCAGTGGACCATACACTTCCAATCAGAATCATTGACTCCGATGCGCTCATATGATGAATGAGGGCACCTGAGTTCCCAAGGGTAAGTGTTTCCCCAAAATCCCACAGGAAAGTGGCAGAACCAGCCCCTTCTCCCCTTCTGAAATTCTCACCTCTCTCTTCCAGCATGGGGGCCCAGGCTTCCATGGTCACAGCCTTCCTTGCTCTTCTCTGAAGCTTCTGACCTCACCAAGTCTGGTCCCACCAAGCCGGACAGTCAGGAGATGCTTCTGAATCAGGCTCTGGCTGCTGTCCCCCAGCTCCTCTGAAAGGTCCCTGGTCAGCCGTGTCTTGCTCTAGCATTCATTTCTGCTCAGGAGGGCGTCCTCCGTCCCTTCACCGTCCTGTAGAGCTGGGCCTGGGGGCTGGAGAGGAAGGGGATTTTAGTTTGGCCCTTGGCTCTGGGGCTCTGCTCAGACCCCCTGCCAGGAAGCTTGGATAGGCCAGGCTAAGGCTCAGGGGTCTCTGGGGACGGAGCTGAAACCTATCAGGATGAACAAGATGGGTTCAGGCACCTCAGTCCGACATCCTAACACCGGGGCTCTCTGGAGATGCCCAAAGATCCCACAACAGAGCATGAGGTGATCCCCATTCATGAGTAATTCACTGAGCTGTAGAGGCAGCTCACTGGACAGATCACTGGGCCTGGGGGCTCCAAGACAAGAGCTGTAACCCACCCTCAGATCCTTACTGGTTGTGTGATCCTGGTAAATCACCTAATCTCTCTCTTTGCCTCAGTTTCCTTATCTGTAAAATGAAGACAACAGTAATAGTATTTTCCTCCCAGGGACATTGTGTGGATCAGAGGAAATAATATTTGAAAAGCACCATAATTGCTAGGTGCTGTCTTTATTAGGATTGTTATTTTATGTAATAATTTATGTCACATCCTTGGGGGAGGGGGGATTTATTTACCCTCAAGGAATTAAACGGGAAAAGACTAAGATCTACTTCCTATTACAAAACAAATCAATGTGACTGAGAAGATAAGTAAGGACCTGAAGCAGGAAAATAGATACAGAGAAAAGTGGCAGGAAAGGGAGAAGGAAAGATGTGAAGGGGGAGGATGGAAGAGAGCAGAAGAACATGAAGGATGAAGCTGAAGGAAGACTGGAGGAGGAGTCGGGAGGAAACCCTCAGGTGGACCAGGTGAATCAGAAGAGAAAGACTTGGGCCCAAGGCGTGACTTCTGGGTGGGGGGCTCTCACTGCGGCTCAGAGGGGCAGAGAGTGCCAAGTACAGGGGCAGCTTCTCATGGCCCCCAAGTCCTAGCTCCTCCCTCATCCACTCTGTACCACCCCGAACTTCTCAGCTATTCCTGGACTCCCCCAAGCGTGCTCTTCTCTGAGAGCAGCACCCACAGTCCCCAGCTCTGCCCACAAATCCCCAATCCCCTCATTCCCCACTCCTGGGGACCTCACAGGGCCTCAGAATTCTCCCCATCTAAAGAACACATGTGAAGGCTCACCCCCATTTTACTACATCATTCTTAAAGAGGAGGCAACTCGAGAGTGGAGATTTTCCATGACTTGCCTTCAGTCCCATAGCTCATTAACAGCCAGAAAGACCTAGAACCTGAGTCTGCTCACTGCTCAAAGCAGGGCTTTGCACTACCGGGATGCCCAGACCTTCCTGAGCTCTCCCACCAAGAGACCCTGCTTAATTACCCCCCCCCATCTTCTTGATACAATTACAGGGCTTGCTCCCTTTCAGACTCTTGAGTTTCATTCTGAATTTGCAGGTTACAAAGTGCCCAATTTATCAGGGAATCTGATGAAACCCCCCTCCCACAGCCCCCACATAGACAACAGCACCGCTATGGGGTAGGAGAGTATCAAAGCAGTTCCCTTTTCATCTCTCCCTTTAAAAAAAAAACTAAAGCAGTGGAGACTGGGAGGAATAAATAATTAATCAAAACGCCATATTCTCCTTTAATGGGCTTTTGATTCTCCCAGTCTAATGCAGCAGACGATGCTGAGTGCTGTGCTCAGACAGCCTAAAGAGTTCCTGGAAGAGGATCTGACACAGCCAGAAACGCCGACATGAGCAGAGACAAATCTAAATGTGGGGCTCTCGGTTTCTCCCTCTGTCTCACATGGCTTCTTCCTGACATTCGCAGGCCAGGCCTGAATCCCCACAGAACCCAAAGCTGGGGAGTGTGAGTAAGGGGGAAATAATGGAGGCCTGAACACTAAGGGGACTGCAGCCCGGGAAGCCATGGGATGGTGCTAAACTGGGGGAAACGGCCCCTCTTCTCTGGGAGGGTCATGCTGAGAGCTGGGCTAAAAAGTACAATGATTTTTTTTTTAAGAAAAAGCTGCTCAAGGAATTCACAATCATGGAAAATAATTTCCCACATGTATACATGCATGCACATACATGCACACAAGGGTCACATGCAGATCATAGGAGCATCTGCACACATGCATTGCATAGGCATATACCTATGTTCACATATGCTCTCACATGTGTATATGTGCATATTCACACATGCATACATGTGCACATGAGTATATGGAAATATGTGCATACAGAATACAGATGTGCATATATACACATGTGTATCTGCACATATATATGTATGTGTATAAATATAACATGCATGCATACATGGATGTGTACACATGCACATTCATGTATATGTACATATGTGTATAAATGTATTATATGTGTGTCTATATAAGTACATATACACTTATATACATATACATTTATATATACATATGTGCATATGTACACATATATTTATATGTGTATATATTATATATGCATATGTGCATATATAT